>JBAMCH010000007.1:31112500-31380000 GCA_037075245.1 Drosophila mimetica
AAAACAGTGTTTTATTCTTAGGAAACTTGGCTCACATTTGACACTCAAAATGTTAGATTTAAGCACGAAATACTTGATTTTTCCCCGAGTGTAGTGATCCTGACCAAGAATAAATAAACTTTATGCGTTTGGAAACAGCCCCTTCACTGCGTTGCAAACATCGGACTGAAATTACAATACCCTCTGCAAGAGTATAGATATAACTACGTCGTCTAATTTGTTTGTTGTAGTTCCTGTTATAGCGGTATATTTGCTGTACATTTTCCGTTTAACACGAGCTGGATCGGTGAATATAGTCATCAGTAAATGTAGAATTTTTTAAACCAAGACAAGAGGTACACCCAATAATCAAGATGGAAAGGTTTGTTCATAACGTAAGGCCAAAAGGCGAGTCTGAGTGGCAAGTATCGGAAGGTGCCGATCCGGTTTTTGAACCTCAAATAATTTGTTAAGAGACAATCACTACACTCAGGGAAAAAAATCATGTATTTCGTGCTTAAATCTATCATTTTAAGTGTCAGAAGTGAGCCAAGCTACAAAAGTCAGCTTTCAAGCTCGAATTTTCAAGACAGAAAATACTTGATTTAAGTACGTTTTAAGAAAGCTTCGGTTTAAAATTAAGAATTAATTATTCTTAAATCCATAAACATATATTCTTCATGCGAGGATAAACACGAAAAGCATAAACGTAAAAATAATAATCAAATATTTCTTTATTTTATTATTTCAATGAGAACTACTCAGGAAAAGAGACGGGGGTTTTTCGATGTCAAATCAAGTAAGAACAATATCGAAAGATATCAATGCGAACGCTTGTTCCTTTCTTGTACTCGCTTAAGTAAAAACACCTTCCAAGTACCTGAAGTTAAGCTATTCGTAAAGCTATTAATAGACCTCTTATCAGTTCCGAAGACAATTTCACTCACGCTCGTAACACAAAAAGTGCAGCTTAAGTCACCAAAAACCAACAACAAAAATTCACTCCACCTTTAAAATTAGCGACACCTTGCAAGGAAGTGACCACTTCCCCATTATCATACAAATGTTCCATTCACAGAATAATATCAATCCACAAGCCTGGAAAAGACAAAAGTATATCAAAAGTATTAGATAAAACTATTTTTAAACGACAATGGTGGTTTGTTACAACAAACAAACTACTTAGGGCCTTTTTCTCGTTCGTACTTTAGTTTGCCTGCCGGGACAACGGAGCGATAAACAAAAAATGGTTTACTCGTCCTTATGTTAGCGCAGGTAGCGACAAATTTTGTCTCGGTACTTCAAAATTGTTAAGGTCATCTAATTTATTTTAAAACAAGAAAAGAAGCTAACTTCGGCCAGCCGAAGTTTATATACCCTTGCAGATCGTTCCTATTCTATTTGAAATTACAAAATTGTTAAATTTAGATTTGCAACAAACAAAATTATAGCAGTTTACGGAGTATTTTGACATTAATTAATCGATCCTTCCTATGGCAGCTATATAATATAGTCATCCAATTTATGTTTAATTTAATTCGAAATTCTAAAATAATAAAATAAACTTATATTCCAAAGTAGAAGAGAATACAATAAAAATTAACAAAGCTATAATTTTGTTCCTATTAATTTCCCTTTAGTTTTCCGATCGTTCCTATGGGAGCTATATGATATAGTCGTCCGATTTTTCTAAAATTTAATTCGAAATTCAGAACAGTTAAAAAAATGATATTTCCAAAAGCATAAGGTAATATGTATGGTAAAACAACACAAAAGTTATAATTTTTTTTCAATTAGTTTTCCGATTATTCCTATTAGAGCTATAAGATATAGTTGTCCGATCCGGCCGGTTCCGACTTATATACTACCTGCAACAGAAAGACGACTTTTGGTAAAGTTTCAGCTCGATAGCTTCAAAACTGAGGGACTAGTTTCCGTAGAAACGGACGGATCGACTCGTCTTGTCATGCTGATCAAGAATATATATACTTTTTTTTTTCGTAAAAAGTTGGAGCTATTTTTAGTTTTTTAAATATCGAACGTTTTTTAACATGCCCTCGCCTTTCTTCTATGAACGCACGCCAAAGCATGTTGTGCATCTCGCTGCTTATGGTTACGAGTCATTTAATAGTCTGTTGGGTAGGTTTTCTTTATATTAAAAATTCTAAGGCTATACTCTCACCAGTGTTTTCATCACCTTAGCCGCGAATTCCGCCGTCGCTTCTCACGTCCTTGGGCTCTCTATCATTAGCGGCACCAGCGTGCCCACGCTGATCTCCGCTCCTGCTGCTGACTCCAGAGCCGCCCTTTCTTCAGCGAATCGGCGGCACTCGAAGACGACGTGGCGCGCATCTTCCAGTACTCCGGATCCGCACTCCGGACAGCCATCCTCGTCCTCATGGCCGAACCTCTTGAGGTAGCTACGGAAGCAGCCATGCCCGCTCAGCACCTGGGTCAGGTAGAAATCTACCTGCCCATGCTTCCGCTCCATCCAGGCCTCAATATTAGAGATCAAATTATGAGTCCATCTCCCTTTGGCCGAGGCGTCCCACTTGGCTTGCCAGCTCACGTAACTCCTTCCTCTAGCCGCTATTTTGAGCTCAGCCTTCGCGACGCGATCAGGTCTCAGGTGCCCTCGGAACGCGTTACGCATCTCAGCCTTCTCACGGACCAGCTCCCTCAGAGGGACCAATCCCGCTATCACCAACGCAGCGTCGTCCGAGACCGTCCTGAATGCGCTTGCCACTCGGACAGCGCATAGTCTGTATGTAGACTCGACGCCCCGTATGTAGGACTTGGTCTCGACGGCTTCAGCCCACACCGGTGCCGCGTACAGCATCTGGGAAGTCACAACGCTGGTAAGCAGCTTCCTGGTAATCTGCTAAGGTCCTCTAGTGTTTAGAAGTATCCGAGAGAGGCTTCCTGCCGTCCTACTGGCCTTCTTCTGGGCGTACTCCAAGTGCTCCTTGAACGATAACCGGGTATCGATCAAAACACCGAGGTATTTGATCGCCCTCTGCGATCTAATCACGGCTCCACCTACCATGATCTCGGCAGTTTCCACGGTCTTCCGGCTCGAAATCAGGACTGCCTCCGTCTTGTGCGCCGCTAGCTCCAGGCCAGCACTCGCGAGCCACGATTCGATCGATTTAATCGCATCGTTTGCCGTAGCTTCCGCTGCTGTGCGCTTCTTAGCGACTACGACCACCGCTACGTCATCGGCGAAGCCCACAATAGTCGTGCCACTGGGCATTGGGAGCCGCAGAACACCGTCGTACATGGTGTTCCAGAGTAGGGGTCCCAGAACGGAGCCCTGAGGGACTCCGGCGGAGACTTCATATGCTCTGGAACCCATATCAGTGGCCACTGTGAGCACTCTCTTACTAAAGTAGCTCCTTGCTATCCTCATGAGGTACCCTGGGATGTTCAGGGCGGCGAGGGACTCCAACGTTCGGTTCCAGTTCGCGGTGTTGAAGGCGTTCCGTATGTCTAGCGTTACCACTAGACAGTAGCTTTTGGAACCGCCTTTCCACCTTTTACCGGCGATAGCCGATTCGGCTATTCCCGTCACCGTCTCGATGGCGTCCAGCGTTTACTTCTCTTTCCTGAACCCAAACTGGTTTGGAGAGAGACCTCCGGCCTCCTCGATGGCAGCAGTCAGTCTGGCTGAAATGATCCGCTCGAATACCTTACCGGTGGTGTCGGTAAGGCAGATGGGCCTATATGAGGATGGCTCCCCGGCGGCTTGCCCGGCTTGGCTAGTAGCAGCAGCATCTGCCTCTTCCACCTCTCCGGAAAGGTCCCCTCCTCCAGGCACTTGGAGTACAGGGTGGCGAACACCCTCGGGTGTAAAGCGATGGACAGCTTCAACGCGTTGTTGGGTACAGCGTCCGGCCCCGGCGCCTTCTTGCGGGGCACGCTGTTGCCCATCCGGATCACCTTCGCTTCCGAGACATCGCCGGCTTCGTTTGGGCTACGCTCCGCACTGGGTTCCATGGTCACAGGAGATCCTGTAGGGAAGAGCGCCCGCACGATGCCTTCTAGGGCTTCTGGGTCCGATGGAGCTGTACTGCCGGCTCTCAGCCCTTTGACCTCCATCCTATACGCTCCGCCCCAGGGGTCGTCCTCCGCATCGTCGCATAGCTGCAGGAAGCGGTCCCTCTTTGCGTCCCTTATGGCCGTCTTGAGGGCCTTCCTCGCCATCCTGTAGGCCTCGCTGCGCTCTGCGTCTCGTGAGGTGCCGCGCGCACGGGTCAGCTGCCTACGGGCTCGAAGGCAGGTTGTCCTGTGGTCGGCAATGACATCGCTCCACCAGAACACTGGCTTATGGTTCCTACGAAACGAGCCTCTCAGTCGCATACTCTGGTCGCAGGCAAGCTCCAGCGTTGTTGCGATACGGTTCGCCATCTCGTTGGCTCCATCGGCCGCCATGCCATCCAACGCGTTGGCGAAAGCCTGCGTGCGCAGCGTGTCTGGCCGGTAGGCTTTTCTGGGCCGCGGTACATAGGATCGGAGCATAGGATCGCCTCGTGATCGCTTCCGGTATATGCGTCGCAGATTCCCCACCGAGCGGTTTGGGAAATTGCTCCACTCACGTACGTTAGTTCGATGATGGAGGCGGCTACTGCTCTGACAAACGTATGCCGCTCACCGTCGTTGAGGAGGACGACGTCTGCCGATGCAAACGCCTCAAGAACCGCGCGTCCTCTGGCGTTGGTCGAGACGGATCCCCACTCCTGGGCCCAGGCGTTGAAGTCTCCTCCGACTATAACGTTGGCCCTCCCATGTAGATCGGAGCTTAGGTCGTCCAGGATCCTACAGAACGCCGCCAGTGGGAGACTAGGCGCCAGGTAGCAGCTAATCCGTCCGCTGCCAGGATGTTGGACATCCTCAGTCGCCTGTCTCCGCAGAGCCAGAGGGCCGCCTTGCCAGAGCGGTCTTTGACCCACTCTCCTCCCTCGCTCACCCTGTATGGCTCGTTAAGTATGGCCACATCCGCCGCTACCTCGCGCACCGTCTGCATCAGCAGGTCCTGCGCCGCTCTGCAGTGATTCAGGTTGAGCTGAATCAATTGCATATGGTCCTCGGGATACCGGTACCGCCGTTTCCGGCCTGATTGCTTCTCCTGCCGGGTCAAACGTTGGCCTCTCCGGAGCTCGATGGAGGGTTCGCTGGCTCTTTTTGCAGGCAACTGCCTTGAGGCCTGGTTCGCCACACTTGATACAGCAGCCGCTTTTGTCCACCAGACTCTTACACCTAATGGCGATGTGTCCAAGCTCCAGGCATCTGAATCAGCGAGGAGGGCCCTCGCGCTCGCGCAATCTGCACCTGGTCCAGCCTATGCGGACCTCCCCGCGCTGCCTGACTTCCTTCGCCATCGAGAATGGCAGGCTAAAGACCGCCGTCTTTGATTCCCCGTACCCGGGGCGGAGGCTTCGTATTTTCACTGCTCCTTCGCTTAGCTGGTATTGCTCGGCGAGGGCGGTACGTATCTCGATTTCCGTCGTGATCGCGTCGAGGTTGCGTATATCAAAGACGCAGACCTTCGACTCCTCCGTTAGGGCTCGCACTTCCGCAGCGTCGCCCAGGACCCTGGAGATACTGTCCCTCATGGACTCGGCGCTCTCTGAGCTCCCTCTGGCTACCTCAAGAAGTAAATTTCCCCTAGCCGTCCGACGCACCTTGGTTACAGCCCCTCCGAGATCGGTCAGCTGGCTGTCCTCCCTTTTCGTGACCAAGGCCAGGATCTCGCTGTAGCTCTTCCCTGGACCTTCCACTACCACCGCGTCTGGGCGTACTCTGCGAGTTTGCTTCCTCTTTCTAGCCACTGTGCTCCACGAATTCCCGGCAGTCATGGGCTCGGGTTCGGGTGGCCCATGCCGACGCTCCGATACCCGAGGCATCGATGGGGCATCTGGTCGAAACTTTTTGGCACGGTTCCTTGGAGCTGCGGGTGCTGTGGTGACGGGAACGACACTAGCCCCGGCTATGCCGTCTTGCTGGCTGACCCTTCTCCACGGGTCGGTCTGAACTGCCCGTTCTTTCCTCGGCACTACCGCCGTCTGCTGTGCCCTGCTTTTGACCGGCTTCCCAGCTGGTAGGGTCTGGGAGCATTTGCATCATACGCTCTCCAACGCGCTCGTTTTCTCGGGCGATTTTTTTGTGCGATTAAATTATCTTTGAGCTCGTTAAAAGCTCTTACAGCTGAATCTTCCAACTGTATGGAAGTTCTACGTAAAGCTTTTTTAGATACTTTGCCAGTTTCGCCTTCCAAATATTTGGTTAATGGTTTTGCAATCTTGGCGTAATTTTGCACAAATTTTCTGTAATATCCGGTTAGGCCTAGGAATATTTTTTGGAATTGGAAATTTTATGATTGTAGAAATTTTTTCGAGATCGGTTTTGATCACATTGTGAGAAACAACATAACCAAGAAAGTTTGTTTCTAATTTAAAGAACTTTGATCTTTCAATAGCAATTTTCATGTTTGCGTTCAAAACTATTGATGTTCAATAGTATTTGAAAAAATAATAATGTCATCCATATAGACATGAAAAATTTTACCAACTTCGTCTCTTAATATATCATCCATTGCTCTTTGGAAAATTCTGGGTGCGTTAGTTAACCCGAATGTCAATCGAAAGAATTTGTATTTTCCATTATTTATTGAAGAAAAGGTTTTTTAATATCTGTTTCGTTCATGAGAATCTGATGAAATCCAGATTGACAAAATCACTGAAGGATCCTGCATTGGGTATCTGTCAGGTATTGTATTTTCATTTAATTTTTTAAAGTCGATTACGAGACGGAGTTTTGGGATTCCATCTTCGTTGAACCCCTTTTTTGATACTACTAATACATGGAAATTGTAAGGACTCCTATTTGCCCTTATAATTTCTTCTTCTAACATTCGATTTATTTCCGAATTTACAAAATCTGATGCTGACAAAGCATACGGATATTGCTTACTAAGTATATAGCAAAGAATTTTGTGCTTTAGATAGTAACCTGATTTTATTATATTTCGGGATTTTACTCGGATATTAATTAGAATTCTGAAATATGATAAGATCAGGTTATTACCACAGTAAACCCCACCTAATATTTTACCACAACCCCTAACCATAACTTACCTTTCCTTTACACTGCCTTAACCCTACCTGTCTATTATCCCTAACCATCCATACTCAACCTTAACGCCGAAAAACCATTATTTTAACCAACTTTCTCTACCATAAAACCAGATTCTTCTTTCCTTAGCCAACAATTACCCCACTCTAGTCTTAAATAAAAAAAATATTTCCTTGCCTAATTAATTCTACTTAAACATTACTTTTTCTGGTTTGTCACCTTAACCCACCTGATCCTCGCAAAAGTCAAAAAAAAAAACTTACTTTTCTCACATTCACCCTTTCTTTACATTAGTTTTACCGTCACCCTAATATAGCTAATAACGCCTTAATCGAAACTTTAACCTCTTATTAACCTCACCTTATTCCCACCTTAACTCATGCGTTCTGGTATTCTTAATCTACCATTTTGGTCAGCTAAATTGTCAGCTAAAAGGAAAATCAGACAGCGTGCTGCCAATTAACCCCAAATAACCTTTAAAACTGAAAACAAAATATAAACAATAACACACAAATACCTATGGAACGCTACGGTCAACATGGTTTAAGCGAAAAACGCCGGATCGGTAGGTTAAACAAAACTAAGTGCCCCATGTCGGTTGGGGCTCACCACCTCGATTAAAATATTTCCGGAAATAAAAGAAAACTAAAACATGGCGCACCTAAAGCACTCGTTTGGGTTCAAACTGTTGGAGTAATTGGATCTAAAAGTCAAAATTTTCAATTTTTAAGGTTTCTAGTGAGTCTTTTGGATACACATCTTTCAAACAATTTCCTTCGTTCGCCCATCCTCTACAACAATTCTTTTAAAACTTGTGTTTAGATAATTTTACATACATATGTTTTCGTTCTTATACCCTTGCAGAGGGTATAATGATTTCAGTCAGAAGTTTGCAACGCAGTGAAGGAGACGTTTCCGACCCTATAAAGTATATATATTCTTGGTCAGCATGACTAGACGAGTCGATCTAGCCATGTCCGTCTGTCCGTCTGTCCGTCTGTCCGTCTGTCCGTCCGTCTGTCCGTCCGTCTGTCCGTCTGTCCGTCCGTCTGTCCGTCTGTCCGTCCGTCTGTCCGTCCGTCCGTTTCTACGCAAACTAGTCCCTCAGTTTTAAAGCTATCGAGCTGAAACTTTACCAAAAGTCGTATTTCTTTTGCAGGTAGTATATAAGTCGGAGCCGGCCGGATCGGACAACTATATCTTATAGCTCCCATAGGAATAATCGGAAAAATAATTGAAAAAAAATTATAACTTATGTGCTTTTTGACATATTACCTTATGTTCTTGGAAATATCATTTTTTTAACTGTTCTGAATTTTGAATTAAATTTTATAAAAATCGGACGACTATATCATATAGCTCCCATAGGAACGATCGGAAAACTAAAGGAAAATTAATAGAAACAAAATTATAGTTTTGTTAATTTTTATTGTATTTCCTTCTACTCTGGAATATGACTTTATTTTATTATTTTAGAATTTCGAATTAAATTTAACATAAATTGGATGACTATATTATATAGCTGCCATAGGAAGGATCGATTAATTAATGTCAAAATACTCCGTAAACTGCTATAATTTTGTTTGTTGCAAATCTAAATTTAACATTTTTGTAATTTCAAATAGAATAGGAACGATCTGCAAGGGTATATAAACTTCGGCTGGCCGAAGTTAGCTTTCTTTCTTGTCTTTAGTAGATTATATCCTATTAATAAACCTGATTATAGTCCCTCTATTTCGTAAAACGTGCATCGCATATTAAATATAGTTATCATATGATAATATTTAATTATTGAATATCCATTCACTGTGGATACTCTTTTATATATTGGGAGCTCATTCTTATTTTTATATATTCCTGTCTTTATAAAACAAGAAATTACCCCAGTGTCAATTAATATTTTTAATTTTTTTTTGATTGAAAATTCATTTTTAATTAAAATGAATTTTCCTATATTGATTCCATTTATTATAATTACTATTCTGATAATTATTTCCCTGATTAAAGTTATTATTGGGCCTATTCTGAATCTGCAAAGATTCGTCTATTTCCATAGGCTCTGGCTTATTCTGAGGTTGTCTGTATGAATTCCATTGGTTCTGTTGATTATTAAAAGGTCTTCCCTGATTGAAATTATTACTTCTGTTCTGATTAAAATTGTTTTGATTTTGCCAATTACAATTAAAGTAGTTATCTTCCTGATTAAATGTAAAACTGTTATTGTTGCTTTGATTTATGTTATAATTATTTAGTTGTCTTGGTTTGTTGTATAAAGCTATTTGACCGTACTACACAGAAAAAAATCACCGAGCCAAACCAAAGTGGTAACGGTCAAAAAGTTTTAAACAACAAACAAAGACAACTAAATAATTATAACAATAATCGAAGCAACAATAACAATTTTACATTTAAACAAATTTACTTTGAAGTTCCTGTACTATAACCATAGCATTAGGTAAACCTTGAGGATTCATAGAAAAGATTGTGTCGGAAAAATGACCGTTAAGGCCAGTTATAAAAACTCGAAGGGCGGTTTTTCTGTGTTTTTCATTAATTTTCTGAGTAATCGGTTTGTTTCGTCTGTAAGTCATAATTGTTTTGTTAATTAATAAAGTCAATTTTATATTGACTGCTTCATAATAGTCCATTATGAATAATTTACCCTGGCTGAGTACACTTAACTCCTGTCCAATTATATGGATGTGACGTTTGTCACTGGCCTAGTCTGGCCATTATGGCATCGAAGTTTAAAACAGTACCGTTATGGGTTAGGGCGTCATTGGCCATTCCTGCTATTTTATTTCTTAATATACATATAAGGCTGAATAAAATCTTTCGCTACCTCTGACATATTGCCCCATAGCTATTTAAGCTGATTCCCTCCAGCTAACATATTTGTCTTCTTCGCCCCTGTACTCTCTAACAGATTTGATGATCTCTTAAGATGTTTCGTATTTAATATTTGGATCAACTATTTCTACTTGATAATCTTCGAATTTTTTGTATTTTATTAGAAAGCTGTGATTTTAAACTTACTATCTCTTCTTTTAAAGGATTCAATTCAAAATTATCAATATTTTTAAAGAATTCTCCTACATTTATCATTGTGTTATTAGTATTTGTAGGCTTTTGAGGGGTAATTACGTTGTGAGGCCTTTTAATGCTAGTGTTAATTGATTGGCTTAGATGCCTGGCATACAGTACATAAACTGTCTGCCTAAAGTCGTCGCAACTAGAACTTGAACCAGTTGGACTAAGGGTTGCATATAAGGATCTGAAGACTAGAGCGACAGCCTCTGTTGAATGCAGAATGAGTACAAATGAATGAGTATAAACTTAACGCTATTTATAGGTATAAAGTGCATCGGTTAACAGAATAGGTATGAAGCAAAGCTTGTGCCAATAAGTGGGTCATTGATAATGTTGCTGACGGCTTGACCCGATATATGATACTTCAGAGCGCTGACTTATTGCTGCGACTGAACATTCTCCCGACCGTTGAACAAGTGTTCAACCATCGCCAATGCTGAACGCAAAACTTCGTGGGGTGACGGCTGTTCGTCGTTCTCTTGGTTGTTGTAGGTCCGTTGTCGTGGCTTTCAGTTGACGAATCGTCTTCGGAGACTATATGCGATGACAAATATTATTGATATTGCTAACGCCGCATACGCTGCTACTTGATGATGCTGCATGGTGGTAAATTGATTTGAACATGCTGTATCCTTTAGCTTAGCCAGCCTTTGTTGTAGACGATCCAGTTCGTCTGTTTCAGATGGTTGGGTTGCAGTCTCTCGAGCTGACTCTGATGTGCCTTCCAAAACGGGCGTTGTTATTTTGCCAAAACGAATGTACGCTAAATGTGGTTCGGTGATTATCGTGCTGAATGTGCTAATACTAATGTTAGCGTTTCGTGCGGTGCAGCCGGAGGACAGAGACAGTAAACCCGATCCATTAAGGTGAATGGTGGATGGCATTTCCTTACATACAGCTTGAAGTTCTATTTGGTTGTGGGTCGCAAACATCCATCTGTTCCGTTGATGCGTTCTTCACCAAATCAAACCTGCCTTCGACTTAAAAATCTCACAGAGTGGTTCAGATTTGTTATTGAATAGCTGAATTTCACACCGATTTTCAACGTTGAACGCGGCTAGATGGTTAAAGCAAATGTGTTCGTTGTTGGATAGGACTAGACATTGCTCGAACTCGTCCTCAGTAAGACCAATGAATTGATCTCTGTGGGAGTTTACAGCTATGATAGGTGTCTTAATGTCAAATCGATTCCAGCCTCCTGACTTCCACGTCGGGATGGGGATGATGCTGAAGACTTCCTGCTGTGCTGTTCCATTACATTTTCCGACGAGACCGACAACATCTGATCCGGATGTAGATGATCCCGAATTTTGTCTATTTGGTCTCTTAGCTGCTTAGGAGTTACCAGCATGGGACTGATGGTTCGATGACGAACGTCGGTGAGAACGCGGGCAATTTCAGCTTGCATCCGCTTGCAAGCAGGGTTAGCTGGGTAGTTAAGACAACGAATGTTTGCTGCAAGTGGTCGCCTTGATATCTGCCTCGTTCCTTGTTGATGGTTGCTAGTTGCTGCTCCAAATTTCTGATGCGGCTGTCAGTAGATGACTTGCTTTTCCTAACTATGTAAATAGTAGAGTCCAAAATTGAAGTCTGATTCTTGAGTAACATCCTCAATACGTCTTCTCTGGATTTCACCTCAGTTATAACCTTGGCCATGTCGTCTGCATATCTGGCGTCAAGGACTCCAAAGAGTGAGTTAGCTACATTACCAACTATATCAAGTGGTGATCTGCGCTGTCTGGAATGGTTTATCAGATAACCTCCTTCCTGTAGCTCGCCATATAAATGTGCAAAATGGTCAAGTATGGAGTTGCATGCATTTGCGTTCTTCAACTCAGAACACTTGTGCCTGAGTTCTTTTATCACAGTGGACAGCATGTTCATATCACTCCAATACGGTTTTAAATCGTAATATGCAATGATAGTCCATTCCGAGACTGCCGTTCTTGCCGTGCCGAGTCGCTCATAGAAGATTACGGGCTGGTTGTCGAACTGAGTTACATTTGTTGGCTGTCCCACTGCGAGCGGAAGAATAAGTAGCATTTCTAGTAACGTTGGTAGAACTGGCATTTTTACTTTCTTCCTTTTTGGGACCTCTTCTGAAACGCTGGATATGTTAGACCGCTTTGTCGATACTTCTTCTTTAAAAAGCGGCGCAAGCCTCGTGATTGGTCGCTGAAATACGCCAGACGCAGTTTTTACGTCTACTACACGTACGTAATTATCCTTGTCAGGATATGTCTTTACTATTCTTCCCATCGGCCAACTCATCACCGGCAGGTTATCTTCTTTTATAAATACAAGTAACCCTTCTTTGATGTTCTGCGACATAGTCTTGCATTTGTTGCGCATTTGAAACTCTTAAAGGTATTCCATTGACCACTGCTTCCAGAATGCGTGCTTAAGTCTGGACACTAATTCCCATCTTTTTACGAATGTTTTGTTGGTTGGGGAGAGATTTACATCGGGTGGGGCCGTTAGAGGCTGGATTGTTTGCCGAGTACACGTGTCGCCATTGAGATGGATCTGAGACAGCTTGGATTTTTGCTATACGATTCGAAACGAACGTGTGGTATGCGGCCGACGATGCTTTTATCCAGGACAAAACTAGAGTTGAGTCAGTCCAGAAGTATCCAGAAGCCCTTTCGATCGGTAATCGCAAATCCTTTCTTACTCCGTGTGTTAGTTCAGCGCCCAACAGCGCAGCACATAGTTCAAGGCGGGGCAAAGTTTCCTTCGCGGATGGAGCCACTCGTGACTTGGATTTGATTTGCCTAAAACTTTTCTTACACGTACTATTCGGAAAATAAGTAAACACGTGTATCAGGACTTGACCGAAAAATAAATATTTTTTTAGTTAGAATTTTTTTAAGTTTGCCAAAAATCGTCAAATTTGGAAAAGTACCCTCTCTTTGAAAATATGTATCTCCGGTTATATGAATCCGATTGACTTCATGTCTTTTTCATTAATTAATCTAAAACCTCTTCTTTCAAAAAAAAATTTCTAAAAAAAAATTAGTTTTTAATTTCTCAAAAATAAAAACAAATTAAAATTTTAAAAAAAATTTTAACCATTGACCTACAAAAAAAAATTTTTTTTTTTATTATAATATATGCGCTATAGTGTTAGTTACAATCGGTTTTTGTTAAAAGTTGGAGCCATTTTTAGTTTTTTAAATATCGAAAGTTTTTCAACAAGCCATCGCCTTTTTTCTATGAACGCCCGCCAAAGCATGTTGTGCATCTCGCTCGCTCTTATTAAATGCTTATGGTTTTCATGCTTACTGTTCATTTAATCATATCTGACTAACAAATAGGACAAGTAATCTAAGCATTTTGTTGCTAGGAATGGAGCTGACGTTGTACCGTATATGACGGTTTTAAGCCGGTAATATTTAGGATCATCTGATGGATTCTTTCTCCAGACGACTAGTTGATGATACTGATCGTCAGGATGCATCCACACCTGCCGATAAATTTTCTCTATGTCCGCTGTAAACACGTATTTATGAGTGCGGAAGCGTAATAGAATTGCAAATAGCTCGCTTTGCACAGTGGGTCCAGCATAGAGTATGTCGTTCAAAGACTTGTTGCTGGTGGTTTTGCATGAAGCGTCGAATACTACCCTCAACTTTGTTGTACTGCTTTCCGGCTTTAGCACACAGTGGTGTGGAATGAAGTAGTGATTAGCGGGTATATCTGTTTGGTGCACTTGTTTCATCTGTCCGAGTGCTTCGTATTCATCCATGAAGTCCACGTAGCCCTTCCAGACATCAGGTGACGTTCTTCTTTCCAGAGCCAGAAATCTATTCGTGGCTGTTTCCTGTGATGCCCCCAGAGCTGAAGACTGTTCAGAAAATGGAAGTTTCACCACAAATTTGCCATCCTTTGCCACTCCCAAGTTTCCTACGAAGTGCATTTCGCAATGTGCCTCTATTGGTGATCGATGCCTTTCCTCGGCTTCAAGATTTTCTAGAGTCCAGAATCGTTTCAATAGTGTGTCGACTTCTTCGTCTGTAGCTGCGGCGGCACAAACCGCCGCTGAATCGTGATCCGAGGAGATCCTTCCGGCAATGATCCATCCAAGTTTTGTATTCTGAAGAACTGGTCCTCCTGCCTTTAGTATCGTCTGGTTTGGCAGCAGCATGACAATCTTTCCTGGCTTATCGAAATTCGGATCTGCTAGAGCTATGTTGCTTGGGATTTGTAGGCTTGCCGAATTTAACTGATGCGCCGGTTGATCAGCTATTTTGTGTGGTAGGACAAAGGCTTCAATTTCTTGAGTGAATGCGTTATGCATTGATTTTATTTGAACATTGGCTCTTGCTGTACTGGTTTTTGGATTGCCTCCAATGCCCTCGATCCGTAGAGAAGTTCCATGAAGTTTCAGTGATAGTACTGAAGCCATTCGTTCGGAAATCAGATTTATTTGTGATCCTGAATATAACAGCGCTCTGAAGGTAGCAACTTGACCATTGCTAGCCTTCACTGATACTTTGACTGTGGCCAGCAAGTTATAATTCTTGTTGCTTGCTGCACCTACAGTTGGTGAATGTTGATTGGATGATGCACCTGATGTGGTTTCCAGATGCAACAAAGTATGATGTTTCTTGTCGCACTTAAAACACGGGCGACCTCGGCAATCCTTTGCCGTGGTCATTGCCGAAGCAGTTGACACACAGTCTTTGTTTTTGTACCCAATTAATTTGTTCGGGAATTGTTTTGCTGCGGAAGTCTTCGCCTTTATAGAGCCAGTGATTCCTTTGCAATTTCCCAGTACTGGCTGATGAACATGTTGAACCCTTCTGTTCCTTTCTTGATTGTTGTCCCTTTTTTCCTGTTTCAAGAACTCGGATGCGCTGGTCCAGAAAGCTGAGCAGTGTGTCGAGACCCTGTAACTCTCGGGACCCATATAACGACTGCTCGTATAGGGCTCTGCTTGCCAGATCCAATTTTGGCTTGATGATGGCAATCAATATTGTATCCCAACTTGATACATCGATGCCCACCTGCTTGTTCTGGATTCATTATTAAAATATTTTCAAAATCTTTAATTAACTCTTCCACTTTGTATTCTTATTTTTCTTACAGTTTTACTTAATTAATAAAAAAAAATATTTTCGCTCACGACTTGTCCTTCTTCCAGCCGATGATCCTTGTTGGGGTTTTCTCTTGATTGATGATCCTGAAGGGGTCTTCTATTTGTCCTCCTTCTAAATTTGTTTGTCTTCCTTCTTAATTGGTTTGTCTTCCTTATTTATTTGGCGTGGGATTGCCCTACAGCATGGTATCATTTCTTTTTTCTTTTTGATGATTTTTTTGTAGATTTTTGTATTAAACTTATTAGTTGTTTTTTTTCTTTTATAGATTTTTCTTGTGTATAATCAATTAATTAATTGTTCACTTTTTTTATTTTTTACTGGATATTTATTTTTTTATTATTTTATTGTTCACTTTACTTCTTTAAATTTTTGCTGATATTGGTTTTTTTTATTTTTTTGTTGACTTTTGTAACTTTTTGGTTGGTAAATATTTTATTGATTTGATTTCTTTATATTCCCGGAGCAGTGAAACTTTTTTATTTGACAATCACTACTTTTATTAGAAGGTTTTTATTTTTTTTTATTGGATTATTGTATTTATTGATTTCCACTTTTAAAAATTTGTTTAGATCAACACACACCATTTTTGGTTTTTATTGGTTATTTGATTTAAGGAGGATCATTACATTTATTGATTTCCTTCCTTTTTTATTTTTAGCTGGTTGTACACTCATAGAAATTTTCGGGTAAAATCGCCCTAAAAACAAGGAAAATCGCCATAAAACCGGGGTCAATGGTGACTAGGCTATGGAATTAGGGAAAATTACTTTAAAAATACGGGTGCCTCAGTCATACATTAAGGGCGATTTTTCTTAAATCTAGGGCTTTTTTTCTGTTTTGTATGATGGACGTTGATGCACTACGAGCAGTACAAACAAGTGGCCCAACGATACAAAACACGTGCTTGTTACGCGCAGTACCCTTTTTCAAATTGGGCAAATATGGGAGTTCGCGAGGAAAATACATCAGACAAAATAGAGACGGGACAAATAAAGATTCTAATGGTTTCAACTAAGATTGAAGCAAATGAGATAAAATTGTAGTTTTTAATACAGGAATAGAAGTTGAAGTGCAAATTAATTGATAAAGATTGTTGTAATTATTACATAGGACGCGAAAGGGCTCATGCAGAGTAAAATTTTATGTACATCGCAAATTAAGAGGGTAGTAATTTCGTGTTAGTCTAACGGGAACATTAAAAGTTAAACGGTTTACCAGTTCTACAGAGTCAATATCACCTCTTATAAGATTTTGCATAAAAATAGTACCAAGCATTATTCTACGGTTTTCAAGCGTAGGTAAGTTAAGCAATAGTAATCTACTCTGGTAGGAAGGAAGCCTTACGTTTTGATCCCAGTTCAAACTACGAAGGGCAAAAAGAAGAAATTTTTTCTGTACCGACTCAATACGGTCGATGTGAACTTGATATTGTAGACTCCAAACTGAAGAACAATATTCCAAAATAGGACGGACAAGGAAACAATAATAATTTGGTCATCAAATTCTTTTGACCAACGCTTTATAAACCCTAGAACACTAATTGCTTTGTTGACAGTCAACATTATGTGGCAGTCAAATTTAAGCTTCGGGTCCAGAAGAACACCTAAATCGTTTACTGCATATATACGATCAAGTGGGGGGTCCTGAAGCGAATAACTTATAAACGTAGGAGTACCACTGTAAAAGGTCATTACGTTACATTTTAGGCAGTTCAAATTTAAGAGGTTGTACTCACACCATATCAGAATCTTTAAATCCCTGTATTACAATGGATGTCAATTCAAGAAGGTTCGTGGTGGTCGATCTTCGCTTAACAAAACCATGCTGACACGGTAATATTAGCGAGGAACACAAATGTTGCAAATGAGAAGTAATAATACTCTCAAATGCTTTAGGAATTGCCGACAATTTAGAAATACCTCTATAATTCTGGGCATCCGCCTTCGCACCCTTTTTGTGAAGTGGAATAATGAAAAATTCATTCCAGATAGTTGGAAAAACAGATGATAAAATAGACAAATGAAAAAGTTTGAGAATCGGTTTGCAAATGGTTGATGCACAATACTTAAGAACACACCCAGGAAGTCCATCAGGACCGGGAGAATAAGTTGGCGTTGTTGTTTCTAAGTCTCTTAAGAGAGTACTTTCGGTAATTACGGGGAAAATACAATTTGCCCTATTTCAGGGATTAGTGTAGTTAGAGTTTGACCAAGGAGACGAACTATAAGTAGTTTGGAAAAAGTCAGCAAATAAATCAGCGATTTCAGAATCCGTCGATGCTTCCATTGAGTTTAAACGAACCACTGAAGGTAATGCCGATGACTTACGCTTAGCGTTAACGAAGTTATAAAACTGCTTCGGATCATTTGAAAATTCAAATTTACATCGATTTAAATACATAGAATAGCAATGATTGTTAAGCCTGTTCGGCTTTGGAGGAAGCCTATCAGGAACGCATTCATTAAAGAAAGTGTTTAAAACGCTATAGAATAGTTCAGTGGCACTTTGTCCATACAGTTATAAAAATCTGTCCAATTATGTTGGGAAATCATATAGTTAAGTTTTTTATAGTCACATTTACGAAAACATCTCATTTTAGTTGGCGAAACTAAAAAAGAGAGGGTATCAAGGTAGGGAAGGCAAATTGTCAATTCAATTGTAGGGTGGTATCGGTCTTCTGGTACCACAAGAGCGATACCGTGACTTCAGACGGATCAGAAACAAACACAAGGTCTAATTGTCTATTTAATGAATTACGTATAAAGCTAACTTGCTGTAACGATAATTCTAAAAGACCATCAACAAAATCATGGGCAGATAAAGGTATAGCGACAAGTGAGTCAGTAGGAGGGGACCAAGAAATATCGGGGAGATTGAAGTCACCCAAAACAATCAAAAGGTCCCTGTTGGAAAGAAAGGATAGAACAGATTTAATAGCAGAGTTGCTCATAAATTATTACGTCAGAGCCAGGTGGAATATAAGAAAAAGTAACAAAAATAGATAGAGATTGAAAGGAAACTTTCACACTAACAAATTCAACGTCATCAGGGGCATGAGAGTGAATTCGCTCAGAATGTAGGGTAGAGGTAACGGCGATCAGAACGCCGCCCCCCCCCCCCCCCCTAAGGGAAAGGCGATCGGTTCTGTAGGTGTTAAAGTTGCTTGACTAAACTTCAAAGTCAGTTATCTCTGGATTGAGCCAAGTTTCTGTAAAAGCCAAGATATCGTCCGTAAATGCCGAGGAGTCAGCATAAAGCTTTGGTAGCTTCATATTTAGTCATCTAACATAGGCCAAAAATAAATTTTTCAGTTTTTTGCCGCTGAGGAAAGCCTGTTATTGGGCACAATGGACAGCGTTTTACTAGGCGCAGAGGGAGGCCTGTTATTTGTTCTCGGTTTATTGGGAACAAATTCTTTTATTACCAAATCATCATTAAGCCAAAAGCTTTCAGAAAGCAGTACTTTAAACACATCAGGCGGAGCAAATATTTTAAAAGACGATATCCTACGAGCGTAAGAAAAGCGAAATTGTTCCACAGCAATGTCCTCGGATGGGAATTTTTCGCGAATAAATTCCAAAACATCCTCGGATGTGGTATCTGGGGTAAATCGGGAAACGAATAGTTCCTTCCTATGCGGAACAACCGACAGTTTCTTTCGACCCCCAGCAGCAATCTGAACGTCGTTCGGCCACCAGGAGAGTGTGCGAATTACTTATAGGTGCGGTCGGCACCGAATTCATGGGCTCAGCTTGGCTTCCAGAAACGGGAACACCTCCGTAATTGGCTGCTTCCATAGGCACAGTTGGCTCACTTGGCCCTGTGCCGACAGAAACTGCTGCCGCTACCGGATCAGGAGTTAAGTTTTGCCCCACGGTCGCATTAACTGCCCTTGAGCCAGCTTTTTTGCGTTTGGGCGACTCGGTTAATAATTTTTATACCCGTTACTCGTAGAGTAAAAGGGTATATTAGATTCGTGCAAAAGTATGTAACAGGCAGAAGGAAGCGTTTCCGACCATATAAAGTATATATATTCTTGATCAGGATCACTAGCCGAGTCGATCTAGCCATGTCCGTCTGTCCGTCTGTCTGTCCGTCTGTATGAACGCTGAGATCTTGGAAACTATAAAAGCTAGAAGATTGAGATTTGGCATGCAGATTCTAGGGGTTAATACGCAGCGCAAGTTTTTCACGCCGATGTGCCACGCCCTCTCTAACGCCCACAAACCGCAAAAAACTGTGACCCGTTCTGTATGAACGCTGAGATCTCGGAAACTATAAAAGCTAGAAGATTGGGATTTGGCATGCAGATTCTAGAGGTTATTACGCAGCGCAAGTTTTTCACGCCAAAGTGCCACGCCCCCTCTAACACCCACAAACCGCGAAAAACTGTGGCACCCACAGTTTTGAAGCTATATTAACGGGAAAAGAAATGTGTATTTGTTTCATCAATACTTATTGATAGACCAAAGTGGGAAACCCCCCTCCCCCTAACGCCCACAAACCGCGAAAAACAGTGGCATTTGTCTGTATGAACGCTGAGATCTCGGAAACTATAAAAGCTAGAAGATTGGGATTTGGCATGCAAATTCTAGGGGTTAATACGCAGCGCAAGTTTTTCATGCCGATATGCCACGCCCCCTCTAACGCTTACAAACCGCGAAAAACTGTGGCACCCACAGTTTTGAAGCTATATTAACGGGAAAAGCAATGTGTATTCGTTTCATCAATACATATTGATAGACCAAAGTTGGAAACCCCCTCCCCCCTAACGCCCACAAACCGCGAAAAGCTGTGGCGCCCATAGTTTTAAAGCTAGAGCAAAAGTGTTAACGCAATTTTGTTTGGGTTATTAACGCCTACCGAAATGTAGAAGAAATTTTTTAAATTTTTTGAAGCGGCTGCTTGGTTTGCCTTGCTTGAGACTGCTGACTTTAGCTGAGTAACGGGTATTTGATAGTCGAGGCACTCGACTATAGCGTTCCCTCTTGTTTATTATTATATTGGGCACAAACGGAATTGAACCCCTCATTGAGCTTTTTAAAAGCACTTGAGATATTCAATAGGCCGTCTCGAGTCTGCCTCATAAAGCTGGTCATCTCGACTGTCATTTCCTTGCAGGACTCACATGCCCACATGAGACCGGTACGCATTTCAATGAAGTCTTACTCTGCCAGTAAATCCTGCACATTTGACGTGCATGATCGACTCACAAAGCCAGCAGATAATGAACGATTCTTTTGGAGAATAGGGAAGAGAGCAATTTTTTTTAGAACAGATAAGAGCCATTTTAAGGGAAAAGAAAAGTTTATTTAAATTAAATTAAAATAAAATGTGAAAAACTACCACGAGTAAATTAGGAAATTAAAAACTAATTTTTTTTTTTTTGAAATTTTTTTTGAAAGAAGAGGTTTTAGAGGAATTAATGAAAAAGATATGAAGTCAATCGGATTCATATAACCGGAGATACAGATTTTCAAAGAGAGGGTACTTTTCCAAATTTGACGATTTTTGGCAAACTTAAAAAAATTCTAACTATCCTGATACACGTGTTTACTTATTTTCCGAATAGTACGTGTAAAAAAAGTTTCAGGCAAATCCAAAATGTGAAATTTTTTTTTGCCCAAATCTATTCGGTTTGTAAAAGAACGGCCCAAATATAAGAGCGCGAGAATCGCGAATGAATTTGAATGCAAGAGAGCGCGAGAGAAATACTCTTTTATCGACCGAGCGTGGCTTGTGAAGAACAACAACTATTAGGCACGAACAGTTACAAATGTAAAGCAAGCGAGAGAAGAGAAATTAGAAGTACAGAAAGTACAGAGAGTGAGAGATTACACTAACAAACAGTTATGTATAATATAGAGCGGGAGAGGGAGAGAGATTACCCAGGGATCGAATCCACGACCTTAATTTTCAAACAGCAAAGCTGAAAGTGCGAGTGCTTAGACCGCTGGGATACCCATTTTCAAACTTTTGGTTCGATTTTTAAGGCGATCGCCCGTGAAGTTGGGTCGATTCTCACATGCTCACATACATACTTACATGCATTGACCTCCCAGTCGGAAGTGGAATGCATCCAGAAGGCATGATGGATAGCATCCGATGCGCTGCTGCATGCATGCGCGATCGATGAACTTCTCACTTCCTTTTTACAGCAAGGCGGGACACGCGGGAAGCTATCCGATGGAGCGCTCCTGGAGTGCTCCCTTTTCACGCATCGGGCATGGGTGGTTGTTATAATTTCAACTTCGGAAACGTTCGGGATTGGTTCCCATTTCTCCTTTCCAAAAGATGCGATCCAGAACGCATCTTTTGGAGTGCTTCTGGATGCCTTCCAAAACAAGCGTTCTGGATCGCATCTTTGGGTGTGTTTCGGATGCGTTCCAAAACATGCGTTCTGACGCCCTTTTTTTGGAGTGCTTCTGGATGCGACTCCCACGAGTGAAAAAAATTAGTTTTAGTCGATTTAAAAATAAGTTTTTTTTAATTTCATTATTCATTCTTTAACTTTCTTTAATTTTTTCAAACAAATTAAAATAATATTATACTAAATTAAATTATATTAAATTAAATTATTCTAAACCTACTTCTTCCCCATCATCCTCAAAATCGTTGCCCTTGTCCGGTCCTTTGTCTTTATTGGTCGTCGCCTTTTCTCGGTTACCATCTTTATACACCCGGTTTTTTGCCAAGTCTTCGTGTCTATAGCCTTCTCTTTTTGAGATTCTGCAAAATATAGAGTTTTAAAATTTTAATTTTTTACATCAACAATCTTAAACACTTACCGTACATAACTTGGTTGAATGCTGCTGCTCCCGTAGTTCAACTGCAATATCAGTTCTGGGAAAGGGAAAAAATAAAAACACTTTTATTTAGTTATGGTTATTTTACCTCGTTAAGAGGTATTATTTTTAATTTCCACTTATCACCGCACTATACTTACTTGGCACAGAAAAGCACAAAAGGTTTGTTTTTAATAAACTATAAACAAAAAAATGGTTTAACCGAAAAATCAACAACACTTAACTGGTAAAATTCCAAAAAGCAAGTGACAAAAAATGCATAAGAAACGAAAAAACCGCGGGCGTTCTTGCAATGTCTCTTTTGTTCTTTTTATTTATTTTTTTTTTTCACGAGTACCGTTTAAAAAAATATCGTTTCATATTTTCCATTCAAATGGATGCCTTCTAACAGAAGCTATAGGGGAGTGATGACTTGGGTTGCTGTCCAATATTGTATTGCATTTTTACTGTGGACAAAGATGCGTTCCGGATGCATTCCGAACGCCGACCACTCCAAAACTTCCGACTGGGCTGTCAACTACACACACATACATAACACGCATTACATGTATGCATCCATCTATTGCGTCTTAAATTTTCGTTTGAATCTTACCCTAGATTTTATGGCGATTTTTGGGGCTATTTTGTTCTACATTTTAGGGCGAATTCGCCCTAAATAATATAGGCAGTTTTTCCGTTTTAAAAAAACTAACCCTAAAAAATCTTTTCTATGGCGATTTTTCGTATATTTAGGGCTAATCACCCTTAAAATAAATATTATCCAATTTTTTTTTATTTACTTAGGTCGTTATTTTAATAAAAGTTACAATTTTTTAATGTTAAACAAACTATTTTTTTTTAATTTAAAAAAAAAATTATTTTTTTTTAATGTTGAAAAAACTTAAAAAAAATCAATAATAAACAAAAAAATAATTAGATAATATTTTAAGCAAAGAATTCCTATTTGTTAGTCAGATATGATTAAATGACTCGTATGCCTCAAAAGCCATAAGCATGTAATAAGAGCGAGCGAGATGCACAACTTGCTTTGGCGTGCGTTCATAGAAGAAAGTCGAGGGCATTTTACAAAAACTTTGATATTAAAAAAACTAAAAATGGCTCCAACTTTTTACAAAAACCCATTGTAACAAACAATATAGCGCATATATTAAAATACAAATTTTTTTTTGTGGGGGCAATGATTAACATTTTTCTTTAAATCTTAATTTGTTTTTATTTTTAAAAAATTAAAAACATATTTTTTTTAGAATTTTTTTTTTGAAAGAAGAGGTTTTACTTCTTAATGCAAAAGACATGAAGTCAATCGGATTCATATAACCGGAGATACAGATTTTCAATGAGAGGGTCATTTTTCATATTTGACAATTTTTGGCAAACTTAAAAAAATTCGGACTAAAAAAATAATTTTTTTTCGGTCAAATCCTGATACATCTGTTTACTTATTTCCCGAATAGTACGTGTAAAAAAAGTTTCAAGCAAATGTGAAATTTTTGTTGTGGCCAAATCTGTTCGGTTTGTAAAAGAACGGCCCGTATGTGGGTTTTTTGACGGCACTAAATTCCTTTTTCACATACAAACTTTTTTGAACTTTTTTATTTTAGTGCCTTGTTTTACACTTTTTTTTAAACTATGCGGCCCCACGTTGGGCGCCAATTAACTTTCTCCTAAGTGATTTGGTCAAAAAAATATAATTTTATTTAATTACCTTCACTTATCACTAACATTTCACTCCCCTATAGCTTCTTTTAGAAGGCAACATTAACAATCTTAAACACTTATCGTACATAACAAACGATCGGCAAGCGTTCGGGTTTAGGCAAGAATTCGGCTGCGACGTACGAGAAGCTACGATTGCACAGACCGCTCCCTTTTTGCCTTCTAAAAGAAGCTATAGCATGCATTCTGAATGCATGCATTCTGAATGCTGTCTAACATTGTATCGCATTTTTACTGTGGACAAAGATGTGATCCGGATGCATTCCGAACGCCGACCACTCCAAAACTTCCGACTGGGGCTGGGGCTAGAGCACTCTCACTCTGGCTTTTGAGCAAGAGAGCCTGGAGCCAAAAATTTTAAATGTGTTAATTTTTATTGTTGTGAGTTACTTTGGAATATAACTTTAATTAAATAATTCAGAATTTCGAAATAAATTTAAAATAATTCGGACGACTATTTTACAGTGGCGTCCAAGTCTGACTACATGTTTGCAACTACTGACTTTGGTCGCATAAAGAAGTTATTAGTAAAGTAAATAAACCCAAATTCGTTGTATTTCTTTTACAAATATGCATTTTTTAATCTAATTGGTCTCATTAAGAAGTAAAAAACAAAATAAACTCGCATGTTATCAGTTATGTCCAATTTGAATTTTTCAACAAAAGTTGCAAAGCTGATTTAATTGAATGCTTAAGTACAGAATTTTACCTTTTGTTTTTGAGAAGCTTCTGTTTCGAAGTGCTTTATGAAAAATATACGAAATCTCACGTTTTTTCTCTTCGGTATTAAAAATAAACAAAAAAGGAAGCTAACTTCGGCCAGCCGAAGTTTATATACCCTTGCAGATGATTCCAATTCAATTTGAAATTACAAAAATGTTAAATTTAAATTTGCAAACAACAAAGAACAAAATTATAGCATCTTACGTATTATATTGACATTAATTGATCGATCCTTTCTAATAATCCTTTCTATAATATAGTCATCCTATTTATGTTACATTTAATTCGAAATTCTAAAATAATAAAATAAACTTATATTCCAAAGTAGAAGAGAATACAATAAAAATTAGCAAAGCTATAATTTTGTTCCTATTAATTTCCCTTCAGTTTTTCGATCGTTCCTATGGGAGCTATATGATATAGTAGTCCGATTTTTCTAAAATTTAATTCAAAATTAAGAAAAGTTAAAAAACTGATATTTCCAAGAGCATAAGGTAATATGTCAAAAAACACATAAGTTATAATTTTTTTTCAATTATTTTTCCGATTATTCCTATGGGAGCTATAAGAATAGTTGTCCGATCCGGCCGGCTCCGACTTATATACTACCTGCAATAGAAAGACGACTTTTGGTAAAGTTTCAGCCCGATAGCTTTAAAACTGAGGGACTAGTTTGCGTAGAAACGGACGGACGGTCATGGCTAGATCGACTCGTCTAGTCATGCTGACCAAGAATATATATACTTTATAGGGTCGGAAACGTCTCCTTCATTGCGTTGCAAACTTCTGATTGAAATCATTATACCCTCTGCAAGGGTATAAAATAAAGAAATTGTAAAGAGACGTTGAAGATTCAATAGGAAACCTTAAAACTTAAACCTTTTAAGGCAATACTAATTTTTAGAAATATTAAGCATTTTTAGAAAAATAGTCAGGATGACTATGTGAGAAACTTGAATATGAAAACCTTCTAACCTCTGACAGGAACATCCGGTCAAAAATAAATGCCTGTATAAATGCAGACACACGCTTACCTCTCCAAAAAGAGGAATCGTAAGAGAAGGGAGTTTGCGTCTCGGTCTGGTGTGGCCATATCCTTTCTCTTCGGGTTTAAACACAAAAGGGCAGGAACGGGATTTTTAAACGTATCGCATATACAAAATGCAAACATGTCTGGCAAACACAAATACCATAAATGTTTTCTGCTCTCCAGGAAGAGAAGGGAGAGGTGAGAAGAATGTACGGTGATAAAAACCTGGAAAAAATATTCTCATACGTGGAAAATTGTAAAGTAGAAAAGTTTTTTCTACCGCTCGTGGCTTTTTGGCTTCTATTCTATTTTGTTTTTTGTTAGTCTGTTTTGCCGTACTTCTAGCCGCTTTTTTGTTCTTCTCTTTTTCCACTATATGGGCATCAGGTGCTTTAGCAAAAGAAATTACAAATCCATTTGTAAAATTGGAAACCGAAACCGAGGCATCTTCTCCGTTTATACAGTTGCCTTTGAAGGTTATCATATTTAAAATCATAGCCAAACTTTTTTATTAGTTTTTATGGATTCTGCTTTTAAATTTTTCTGGTATTTGAATAGTAACTTAAAAATTAATATGGTAACACAACCATTTCTTGTTATACCCTTGCAGAGGGGAGACGTAAAGGAGACGTTTCCGACCCTATCAAGTATATATATTCTTGGTCAGCATGACAAGACGAGTCGATCTAGCCATGTCCGCCTGTCCGTCGGTCCGTTTCTACGCAAACTAGTCCCTCAGTTTTGAAACTATCAAGCTGAAATTTTACCAAAAGTCATCTTTCTATTGCAGGTAGTATATAAGTAGGAGCCGGCCGGATCGGACAACTATATCTTATAGTTCCCATAGGAATAATCGGAAAAATAATTGAAAAAAATTATAACTTATGTGTTTTTTGACATATTACCTTATGCTCTTGGAAATATCATTTTTTTAACTGTTCTGAATTTCGCATTAGATTTTAGAAAAATCAGACTCCTATATCATATAGCTCCCATAGGAACGATCGGAAAATTAAAGGGAAATTAATAGGAACAAAATTATAGCTTTGTTAATTTTTATTGTATTCTCTTCTACTTTGGAATATAAGTTTATTTTATTATTTTAGAATTTCGAATTAAATTTAACATAAATTGGTTGACTATATTGTATAGCTGCCATAGGAAGGAAAGGAAGCTAGCCTTGGCCAGCCGAAGTTTCTATACCCTTGCAAATCATTCCTATTCAATTTGAAATTACAAAAATGTTAAATTTCGATTTGCAACAAACAAAATTATAGCAGTTTATGTATTATTTTGTAAGTCAATCATTTTAGTAAATCAATATGTATTGAAGAAACGAATTCACATACCTTTTCCCGTTAATCTAGCTTCAAACTGTGGGTGCCACAGTTTTTCGCGGTTTGTGGGCGTTAGAGGGGGCATGGCACATCCGCATGAAAAACTTTCGCTGCGTATTAACCCCTAGAATCTCCATCTTCTACCTTTTATAGTTTCCGAGATCTCAACGTTCATACAGACGGACGGACGGGCAGACGGACATGGCTAGATCGTCTCGGCTAGTGATCCTGATAAAGAATATATATCTCTATATGGTTGGAAAAGCTTCCTTTCACCTGTTACATACTTTTGCACGAATTTAATCGTCCAATTTTTATAAAATTTAATTCAAAATTCAGGACAGCTGAAAAATGAAAAAAAGCACTGAAGGTATAATTCTTTTTCAAATATTTTTACGATTATTCCTATGGAAGCTATAAGGTATAGTTGTCCGATCTGGCTGGTTCCGACTTATATACTACCTGCAATAGAAAGACGACTTTTGGTAAAGTTAGTTATTAAGGGACTAGTTTGCGTAGAAACGGACAGACGGACAGACGGACATGGCTAGATCGACTCGTCTAGTGATGCTGATCAAGAATATATATACATTGTGGGGTCGGACACGTTTCTTTCATTGCGCACACTGGGGTGAGGAGACTTTAAAAGTGACGACTAATTCAAAATACAAATTTTGAATTTCCTTAATGTGGGTTATATGTGGTGAAAATATATAAAATTCTTCATTTGGAAGTGCAAGAATTATGGTGCTATGTCTCACAGAAACCTCACAATGTGAAGCCGAAGTTGAAACTTTGTTTGTTGGCTTTTAAAAATACGAAAAATTAATATTTGTTTGCCACTTTGAGTGATGATTTTTTCAAGAAAAATAAACCAAAACAACTTTTTGGATATGGACACAATAAATTTAAGCCCTTTACTATTTTTACAAATTAAAAAAAATTTTTTTTTATATTTTTATAAAAAAAAATGTATTAAAAATTACCTGTAAAATTATACATTTTTTAGTAAATTAGATTAAACGTAATAATGATGAAAAATTCCCCACCAAGGGGTTCCGTGCCCCGTTCTGCCCCAAGAAAGTTATTTTAATTTAAAGTGGCACGTTATTTCACAAAAAATACGTTTTTTTTTTAATTTTTGAATGTTAGGTGTTAGTCAGCTGTTTCGCTCAATTGTTTGTGTTAGAAATATATAGCCAGATCGGACAACTATATCTTATAGCTCCCATTAGAATAATCGGAAAAATAATTGAAAAAAATTATAATTTATGTGTTTTTTGACATATTACCTTATGCTCTTTAAATTATCATTTCTTAAACTGTTCTGAATTTCGAATTAAATTTGAGAAAAATCGGACTACTATATTTATACTACTATATAAATTTAACATAAGTCGGACGACTATATTATATAGCTGCCATAGTAAGTATCGATCAATTAATGTCAATATATTACGTAAACTGCTATAATTTTGTTCGTTGTTGTTTGCAAACCTAAATTTAAAATTTAATTTTCAAATTGAATTGGAATGATTTGCAAGGGTATATAAACTTCGGCTGGCCGAAGTTACCTTTTTTTCTTGTTTTTTTAAAACATTCTTTTCTCCGGTAAAATTTTTTGAAATTTCGGGTACATTTACAAACAAATTGGTAATTTTTCATTTATAGCGCTAAAATTTTACCCGAATCGTTTATGTATTTAATTAGACTACATCTATTAAGAATTCTTAGAATTTGTGGACTTTATAGTAAATATGCGCCAAAAACAATAAGCTGAAAATGGAAAAAACCTTGTATTGCTTGTATTTATTAAATGAAAAAAGTTTCGAATTTATTAATGAAAACCATAATTTTAAAAAAATATTCTATGATTTAAATAATATAAGTATTAATCCGATCCATCTCGGTTTCGCCTTCGCTATCGGTCTTGTCGCTCATACATTCTGCTACTTTTAACAGAGTTAAAGCTTCCTTCGGAAAGGTGTGCATTTTTTTCGGATAAGTTCCGTTTACTAGATATTATTTAATCGGAGCTAAGCAAGAACATATTCAAAATGTCCTGGTTGCTCTTCAACATATCCACTTTTCTCGAATAACATCCTCTGTATCTTTTTGAAGTTTAATTGAAGATTGAGATTAAAATTGACTATTTACTTTGTTTAATAATTCACAATTGCCAAAAACAGCTAACTAAATACGCTGATAAAAAGTTGATAGACTAAAATCGTTTTTTTCAATAGTAGGTCTTGCAAATACAAAAATTTTTTTTACCAACAATTTTAAGAATTGATGGAGCAACACAAGAATAATTGTTATATTCGGAAATCAAGTGTATGTTGGGGTACAGAATTTTTTAAATTTTAAATTCCCTTAAAAAATACTTAATTTTAAATTAAAAATTGTTTACAAATATTTTTCTGAAAGATATTAAAATATATCCCACAAAGTTGCATACCAAAAATAATATAACTCAAACGAGTCTCAAGTGCTGCATAACTGAAAAATCGGAGCTTAATCAAAAAAAGATTTTTTTAAATAAACGGAAAGCGTTAAAAAAAACCGATCCTTACATTTTAATCCTCTACCGAAAAGAAATGTTTCGATTGATTCTGAGATTTGACCCAAATTGGCCTGTCACGTTTCACGTGGAATGAGCCAAATACCTTCCATATAAATGCAAGTTATCCAACCCATGAAACCAGGCCAATTATGGCTTTTATAAACAAAAAATTCAATCTGTGCATTTGCCTTTGTTTTTGCTCTTGTCTTTGAGGTCCGATCTTGGCTTCCCAGCTAAGTTAAACAAATCAAAATTAAAGTAAACATCAGCTTCCGTTCGAAGCACAATCAATTGCGCCTTTTGCGTTCCAATTGTCCGCCAAATTGCATCGGTCAGCATAATTGCATTTCACCATAAGATGCGACAGTTTCATCTCAAGCTTTTAAATTCAAGTTCTAAAAGTTCAAAAAGAAAAGCTCCTGGCCAAGGTTTATTGGATTTGCTTCAAGATTAGAGCAGCCAGTCCGAATTTGATCGAGACCGCGATCGGTTGATAATCATAGAGAAGTATCAAAAGTGCATAAAAATAATTGTGATAATAGTTTTCAATAAAGGTCATTCACCAAAATATATTTAAAAATAAAAAAATAAATTTTTTTATTTAATATGTCCGGCTGGAAACTAACTGGCGCCCAACGTGGGGCCGCGTCATTAAAAAGTTCCAAATAAATTTTTAATGAAAAATAATTTAAATATAAACGGAGCTCGGGCGGCCAATAACCCAACATTTTTAGTGGAAAAATCAAAAAATCCATCACCAACCGACGACACCTAACATTGTGACAGTGATCGTTCTTCAAAAATTAAATGGAAATTAATTAATGTAATAATCCATTTAAAACCCGGAAGTATATTAACGGTGGACCGAAAGATAAACTATAAACGCAAAAACCAAACAAAAAAAAAAACTCAAAGAGAATCAAAACCAAAAACCAAAAATAAAAACTAAAAATACAGTGGCAAAAAAGAAAAAATAAAGACAAGAAATTCAACAAGGAAAAACAAAGTGAATTAAGAAAATCTTCGAATAAATTATAATAGAAGGAAGGGCTGTAGGACAATTCCTCGCCAAACTCAACACGATTACATATAAAAAATTTAAGAAGGAAGGAAGGGCTGAAGGGCCATCCCTCGCCAAAATCAACACGACAACGATCAAACAAACTAAGGAAGGAAGATCAACCCACAACCTCACAGAAGGAAGACCCCAACGGGACAGTTTCGTGAGGAATTAATTTAAAACAAGAGAGAAAGCTAACTTCAATTACAAAAATGTTAAATTTAGACTTGCAAACAACAACGAACAAAATTATAGCAGTTTAGGTATTATATTGACATTAATTGATCAATCCTTACTATGGCAGCTATTTAATTTAGTCGTCCGATTTATGTTCAATTTAATTCGAAATTCTAAAATAATAAAATAAAGTTATATTCCAGAGTAGAAGAAAATACAATAAAAATTAACAAAGCTATAATTTTGTTTCTATTAATTTCCCTTTAGTTTTCCGATCGTTCCTATGGGAGCTATATGATATAGTCGTCCGATTTTTATAAAATTTAATTCGAAATTCAGAACAGTTAAAAAAATGATATTTCCAAGAGCATAAGGTTATATGTCAAAAAACACATAAGTTATAATTTTTTTCAATTATTTTTGTTCCAAATATTCCTATGGGAGCTATAAGATATAGTTGTCCGATCCGGCAGGCTCTGACTTATATACTACCTGCAACAGAAAGACAACTTTTGGTAAAGTTTCAGCTCGATAGCTTAAAAACTGAGGGACTAGTTTGCGTAGAAACGGACGGACAGACGGACAAACGGACAGACGGACGGACAGACGGACATGGCTAGATTGACTCGTCTAGTCATGCTGATCAAGAATATATGTACTTTATAGGGTCGGAAACGTCTCCTTCACTGCGTTTCAAACTTCTGACTGAAATCATTATACCCTCTGCAAGGGTATAATAATAAAAAATTAATTATGGTGAGGAATTAATTTAAAATAATAAAAAATTAAAAAAATGTTAATTTAAGTTCAGGGAATTGAGAAAAATAATATAATTGATAAAAATAATAGGTTAGATTTGTGAATTAAAGATTATCATCGAAAAACAATCTGGAAGATTTAATAAATAGCTTTGGTGAATTTAAAATTAAAAATGGCAACCGGAGGTCCAACACCAAATTTCTCTGCAGGAAGTGTAACCACAACTGCACACAAAAAAAAAACTATGTAAAATCAACGATTTAATAGTGAAAACTGCCCCAACCCATAAAATATAGAACAATGCACAAAAAAATAGTAGGTTACCTATAAAATAGGAGGTGCCCTACAAAATAGTATTTTACCCGAAAAAATTTTTGTTTTTTTTAATTTATTTTTTAAACTGTTTTTATTTTTAATTTAATTTGTTATATTAATTTATATCAAAGCTATTTATAGACACTTTCATTTCACAGATACTTAAACTTACAAGTCAGGTTATTTGCCTCCGCTGGGAATCGAACCAGGGCCGGCAGTCATCGGAGTCCAGCACTCTAACCAGTAGGCCACAGAAGAATGATTTCATAGAGGAAAATCTATAGACTTGAAATCAACATTTACCAAAAAAAAAAAGGAAAAACATCATCTGCAAAAGCGGGACTTGAACTCACGACCCAGAGATTATGAGTCGGATACTCTAGCCACCCTAAGTCCAGAAAAATAGTTGACCTACAATTTATAATTATATTTCTAAAACAACAAAATACATGCAGGAAAACTAGTTGTGTTAGGATATTAATTGTGGTGTCACTATTCAGTGCCCCAAAAAATAAAACAACAAAGTACACGCGAACAAATAAAATAGTTTTGCTACGATATTAATTGAGACGTTACTACTAATTTGCCAAATGAATAAAACAACAAAATACATGACCATTTCGTAGATAGGTTTTCTACTATTTTAATTGTTAAATACTATTCAATATTTTTCTATGTTGATTTTACATAGCCTATTTGCCTATTTGTGTGTGGCAGCCTAACAGTGGAATTAATTAATAGATTAATAAATGTTCAGTTGAATGAAGTGAGCAGGAAAATAGAAGGTTTAGAAGGTAGATTAGCCACAGATGTAAACACTGTGGAGAATTATAAAATACAAACAATCGACCCAACTATAAAGTGCGATACAACGCTTGAAGTGGTAAAATCTTTAGCAAAGTTCACCGGGGAACCAACACAATATGTAGGTTGGAGGGAAGCTGCAGAAACTGCTATGAGTCTTTATAAAATTCAAAGCGAACAATACTTTATTGCTTTAACAATTTTACGAAATAAAATTATGGGAGCTGCCCATGATGCTCTTACCAATCATGGCACCGTTTTACATTTTCAAGCAATCTTATCTAGATTGGGTTTTATATATAACGATAAACGACCAATACATATTCTAGAGTCAGAACTTAGTATTCTCAGGCAGGGACGAATGACAGTTACTGAATATTATAACGAAGTAAATAAAAAAAATGACTTTGCTAATAAACAAAAACATAATGACGCTCTGAAAGGACAGTGTAATAACCAAAAAAACAAACAAAACAATAAGGGGCAACGAATATTTATATCCGGATTAAATGGTTCTATCTCAGAAATCCACCAGATTTGCCCAATGATTTGGCAAAGGTTCAGGAATTAGAATCAAACTATTTCCGTGCTCAATTTGCGAACAGGTTTAATGGGTCTAAAAATGAAAATAAATATCAGGGAAACAACTTACGATTTGATCAAGTACGACAAAATAATAATAATAATAAAACGGGCAATCATTGGGATTGTTATATCTGGTCACAAAAGGGAAATTTTTGGCAAAACAATAACCAAAATAACACTCAAAAGCAAAAAGCTGTCGAGCCAATGGATGTTGATCCATCGATTCAACTCCAGAATAAACCTAATAACAATCGGCAGCCGAATAATAATTGGCAGGCAAATAATAATCAAGGAAGAAATAATAATTGGCAGGCAAATAATAATCAAGGAAGATATAATAATAATTATTATCAAAATAATAATCGTTCAAATTATTATCGCCCAAATCAAAATAGAGAGCAAACTCAAGCTCAAAAAAGGGAACCAGAGGGAACTGTAAATCAGCCAGCGAATAAAGTAACTAGATTAAATAATATTAATGAAGATCATTTTTTAGAAGAGACCCCTACAGAGAATTGCCTTATTTAAATAGAATGGACAGAAAAACCGAGAAGCAGTTAAAAATTTTGATAGATACAGGAGCCACTGCTTGTTATATAAAAAAGGGAATTTTTGAAAATAAAAATGAGTTATCAATATATAAAAAGGTAACTGCAGTTCATGGGTATTCAATTATAAAGTATTACCATATTATAACTATGTTTGAAACATTATTTCCTAAATCCTGAGAGTGCCGACGAAGAAAATACCTTCAAAAATCGAAAAAATAAAAATCGTTTGAAATGTAAAAATTTCAAGCCCGCCGTCGTTAAGGTATCCGACAAACAACAAATAAATAATATAGGTACAGATCAATTAGAAGGACTAAAGGAAAAAATAGTTTACTATATTGAAAAAGAGCATTCAAAGATAAACATGCAAATTCCTTTTAGAACAGACATAAAGGGGGAAATAAATCTTATTCACGACAGGCCAATATACGGGAAACAATATCCGTATGCTTTCTCTGTCACCGACTTTGTGAATAGCGAAATCAGTAGAATGTTATCATAAGAAATTATAAGGCCTAGCCGAAGTCCTTACAATTCACCAGTTCACCAGGTAGTCCCAAAGAAAGGAAAAAATTAAGACGGAAGCCGTAAGTTAAGACTCGTTATTGATTATAAAAAATTAAATGAAAGTACTATATCTGACAGGTACCCAATGCAAGACCCATCAGTCATTCTATCCAATTTGGGGAAAGCAAGATATTTTTCAACAATATATTTAGAATCACGTTTTCATCAGATATTAAGAAAGAATCTGATGTCGAAAAAACATATTTTTCAATAAATAATGGAAAATAAGAATTTTTAAGAATGCCATTCGGATTAACAAATGCACCAAGAAATTTTCAGCCAGCAATGGATGACATCTAAGAGAACAAATATGGAAAACATGCCATGTCTACATGGACGACATTATAATATTCTCAGATTCGATTGAACATGAACGCTAAGATCTCGGAAACTAAGTATAAAAGCTAGAAGATTGGGATTTGGCATGCAGATTCTAGGGGTTAATACGCAGCGTAAGTTTTTCACGCCGATGTGCCACGCCCCGTATAACGCCCACAAGCCGCGAAAAGCTCTGGCGTCCTTCTCTATGAACGCTGAGATCTCGGAAACTATAAAAGCTTAAAAGCTAGAAGATTGGGATTTGGCATGGAGATTTTAGGAGTTAATACGCAGCGCAAGTTTTTCACGCCGATGTGCCACACCCCCTTTAACGGCCACAAACCGCGGAAAACTGTGGCACACACAGTTTTGAAGCTAGATTAACGGGAAAAGGAATGTGTATTCGGTTTTTTAATACATATTGATAGACCAAAGTGGAAAACTCCCCTCCCCCCTAACGCCCACAAACCGCGAAAGGCTGTGGCGCCTACGGTTTTAAAGCTAGAGCAAAAGTGTAAACGCCATTTCTTTTGGGTTATTAATGCCTACCGAAATGTAGAAGAAAGTTTTTAAATCGTCCCACTCAGTAAAAAGTTATAATCAAATAATGAAATGTTCGGTAGATGGCGCCACTTTTAAGCGGCTGCTTGGCTTGCACTGCTTGAGACTGCTTGCTTTGGTATTTGATAGTCAAGGCACTCGACTATAGCGTTCCCTCCTGTTTTTAGAGGTTATGGAATACTCATTTGGCATTCCGCCCCCTTACCATCTACCAAAAAATAGTTTACAAAGTGAAAAAGAAATAACATCATTATTGGTCAACATCATTATTGGTAAGAATTGCGGTGGGTTTGAACCCACGACCTATAGAATATGTTTCCTTTACGTACAACAACACCATCTGAGCTACAGTGTGGAAGTTATTGCTGACATTAAAGCAAACGGTTAATAAATAAGGAGTAAAAGTTTTACCATGATCAATTTGCAATTTCGCTAAGAATGAGCAAAAGAAGAATAAAAAATCAAAATAAGTTCAATTCTTTTTACACAAAGCACATACTTTGTGTTATTTAAAGTAAATGTCTATGACCTGACTGGAGACATATTTTTTGAACCATTATGTTGACAATAAGAAAAAAAAAAAGAGAAGCAAATATTTATGTGATTTAAAAGGGCATCAAGAAAATTAATTTGCATTTTAGAATAATTATTTGGTTTTCAGTATGTATTTTTCATTAATTTTTCACCCTAATTAGGATTATATTAATAAAGACAGGAAGGCAGGTGGTAGGAGAAGCCGTAAACGAAATTTTTTAAACATTTCCATTTGTTTAAACAATATGAGGCAAGTGTAGAAAATACCAAGAGTTTTAAGTGATTTAAATATTTACATTTTTTTAATATTACCAATGCGTTTCGAGTTTTAAAACACAAAAGTCGGTTAGAAAATGTCTTTAATCTGTTGTAGAAATGAAAATGAAATATTTTTTTAGCAAAAGGATTTTTTTTTTTTTCTTGGCAAAGAAAGAGAGAAAGTCGCAAATCCTAGAGCTCCTCGGAATTTCGTCTTAAATCACAAGAAATACGCTTAGTAAACCATCAAATTTAACAACAACCGCGTAAGCCTGCGCGTTACACCGATTCAGTGAGCATAAAACCATTGCACTTTAAATAAACAAATTAACATACATTTTCTAGAGGCAATAAAGTGCAGTGAAATAAAGTGCAACACTCACTCAAACGATAATACAGTCAAACGCAATAGAAACAGAATAAAACCACTAAAAAACAAACAAAAAATCACTCAACTCTCAAGAAATAAACCCATAACAAAACAAAAACCACAACAAGTCGGCAAGTAAGCGTGTGCGGGTTGCAAAAGCCCTGACCAGAGGGCGACCCGCTTATCTGATGCAACATTCGTCAAGATGCTCCAACTGATGGATGCCAGATTTGATGAGCAGAAGAAAATCTTGGGCCAGGAGTTTCGAGAGAGTGAGGCACGTTTCCTCAGCTCTCTCCAGGAGAAGTTCCAGGCGATGACCGAAGAGATCCATACTCTCACTCAACGTGTGAGCCAGCTGGAGAATGAGGTAAAGGTGGTAGCTGAGCTGAAGCAGCAGGTCCACGACTTGACCGGCAAATTGGCGGCACCAAACACTGCTGGAGGTTTGGTTGATCAGCTGAAGCAACAGGTTGGTGACTTGGATGCCAGACTGGCAGTCAAATGTGTAGCAGAGGAAGACGCAGCAGTCTAATGTACCTTGCGCTAGCATGGGGTACCGCAAGCGGAGGGAGAAAATCTTAAAACGCTTTTTAACCGGCTCTGTTTTTCACTCCATTTAACTCCGCCTCCACTGGTGAGATCTATCTACAGAGTGCGGCCCCGACAAACTGGCCAAACACTTGTAGACCCGATTATCCATATAAAAATGGATCACGTGCGTGAAAAAGCGGCGTTACTACGAGCAATAGGGGCATACCGGCGAACTGCAAAAACACAACTGAGCTTACAGCTAATTGGTCTGGAGTCGCCAGCACTGATCTACATAAATGAACAGCTGTCAAAGCATAATTACGAGGTCTCCAAGAGAGCAATGCATCTCAAAAAGCACAAGGGCCTCACAGCTGTCTTTACTTGCCGTGGAGATGTCTTCATAAAGATGATCGACGGAGTGGAAGCTCACAACGTGCGGAGCTTGCACGAGCTTTCTGAGCTGAGCAACAATTTGGGAGGCCCGTCAAGAAATAGTTCATTTCGAGATTAGTTTTAAACGCATCGATAGTTTTAGTATTTGTAAGATTAAAAATTATTGTAGGTCGCTTTGTTTACTTAATGTTCTCCATGATGTTTTATCAATTTAATTTTTCATATCTAGTGCGTGAGCAGCTAATAATTTTATCTAAATTCTGGAAATGGAAGACCTAAATGAAGTAAATAGCCATACCCTATTGCGCATACTCACAAATCAGAGAGCTGGGCTTAAAGTTTGTCACATTAATGCTCAAAGTTTTCCGAGAAAAGTCGATGAGTTTAAATATTTATTTGTAAATTCTGGTGTAGATATTATATGTGTCTCTGAAACATGGCTTGGCGTTAATGTGTGTGATGTTATAATTTCGTGTGATGGCTATAATGTTTACCGAGCGGACCGTGTCAGTCATGGAGGTGGGGTAGCAATTTATGTTATTAAAAAATTAGTGTCCAAGTTTATATGTAAACATCCCGATAGCAGCCCGATAGAATACTTATTCCTTGAAATCAAAAATCAGTCCTCACAAAAAAAATGCTACTGGGTTGCATATACCGCCCACGTAGTAGCATTAACTATGACGATATTTTAAATAAGCTATCAGACATCACTATAAATTATGAAGATATAATTTTAGCGGGTGATCTCAACAGCAACATACTTCGGGAAGAGCATCTTAAAATTAACATGGAATCACTAGGCTTGAATCTTGTAAACTCCACTTACCCGACTCATTTCAGCAGAACATGCAGCTCACTGTTAGATGTATTTTTTGTTAGTGATGTTGAAAAAATATGTTTGTATGACCAACTCATTGTGCCGTCGTTTTCAAAACATGACCTTATATACTTGACCTATAATTTTGACCTTCAGTATAATGACGAAAAAATAGTATTTAGGGATTTTAATAATATAGACTATTACCTTCTTAATACCGAACTCTATAAATGCAATTGGAATGACATTTACTATCTTCCAGATGTAGACGAACAACTCAGTTTGCTCCAACGTAATATTAGTTACTTGTACAATTGTTTCGTTCCAATCAAAAGTAAACCCATTAAACATTTTATTAAACCGTGGTTTAATAATGAAATTAAGTCAGCAATACAAAAGCGAAACTTTGCATATCAAAAGTGGAAAAGGTATAAGACTCCGCCACATTATGCCCAATTTAAATCATTGAGACACACAGTCACTAAACTTATTGACACCGCAAAGTCAAAATTCTATTTTCGAAAATTCAAAAACTCAACATCGTCTAGACAAACCTGGAAAGAAATCTAGTCACTAGGGATAGGAAAACAAAATTCAACGCCGGGACAGGATGTTAATGTTGAAGAGCTAAACCAACAACTCTCAGAATGCAATGTACCTGAAATCGAAGATAACAATTTGTACCTGAATTCAGTACCTGAACATTTCTGTGATAATAGTTTTAGATTTTTTTGTGTCAATCAGTAAGAAGTTCTCGTCAATATTCTTAAAATTAAATCAGACGCAATCGGACTAGACGAAATAAATCCTAAATTCATTAAAATAATACTTCCTAAAATTCTTACATACATAACTCACATTTTTAACACTGCACTTACAACATCCGCATTTCCTGACTGTTGGAAAATCGCGAAAATTATCCCAATTATGAAAGCCAACAAGGATTATAGACCTATATCAATTCTACCGTTCTTATCGAAAGCCCTTGAGAACATTATGGCAGCCCAAATAAACGCTTATATAGGTGATAATGCTCTACTTAACAACAACCAATCGGGATTCAGAATAAAACGTAGCTGCACCTCGGCAATCCTAAAAATCTCGGACGATATACGTAAACATGCAGACAAATCCAACGTGACGCTTTTAGTACTTCTTGACTATAGTAAAGCTTTTGACTCTGTTAATCATGAAGTTTTGTGTTCAAAATTGAAAACTCAGATCAATTTTTCAAAAACTTCTGTCAAACTTATGACCTCGTACCTAAAAAATCGTCATCAGTCTGTAGTAATATCAAATGTTTCGTCATCTCTTGTAGTCCTTAAACGTGGTGTGCCTCAAGGCTCAGTTCTTGGACCTTTACTGTTTACTCTGTATGTCAATGATCTTCCATGTGTGTTGTCAAAACTTATGACCTCGTACCTAAAAAATCGTCATCAGTCTGTAGTAATATCAAATGTTTCGTCATCTCTTGTAGTCCTTAAACGTGGTGTGCCTCAAGGCTCAGTTCTTGGACCTTTACTGTTTACTCTGTATGTCAATGATCTTCCATACATACAACACACATGTCTTGTGTTGTCAAATAGTGTTGTCAAATAGTGATGTTCACATGTACGCAGATGATGTTTGTTTGTTTGTTTGTTTGTTTATTTAAAGCAATGTACTGCTCAATAGACTTAAAATTATATACATAGCATAAAAATAAAAATATCATAACTTTAAAAACAATAAAATAATAAACGTAGGAGAACTTATTAAGTCGATGAAGAAAGGAACGCAATGACTTTTAGCGAATTAGCCTTGGCAGAGCACTCATAGGATATGAGGTGATAAAGTTCATTATAGTTATCACATAGGATTCGGAAGGGGTCGAAACGGGAGTAGTTTGACCTGCACACAGGAAGTGCTAATGGACGGAATCGGCGAGTAGCTCTGCAAGGAACGTTCCAATTTAGGGTGGCTAACAGATCGACTGAGTCGACGGCGCCAGTGATGAGTTTGTGAAGTAATATCACACCATAACAGGTCCGACGATCCTTTAAGGTAGGTAGATCCAAGAGGCGCAACCTGTCTCTATAAGAAGGCAAACGGCGTCCCTCCTCCCAGTTTAAGCCTCGTAGTGCAAAAAGGAGAAATTGCTTTTGGACAGATTCTATCATATTTTGATAGTGTTCATATTGTGGAGACCAAACACTGGAGCAGTACTCAAGTGTAGGACGAATTAGAGAGACGTAAAGGAGCTTAGTGGTGAAAGGGTCATCAAATTCTTTAGACCAGCGTTTTATGAAAGCTAATAAGCATTTAGCTTTATTGGAGATGGTACTGACGTGGCGATTAAAACAAATCTTGTGGTCAAATAGGACACCAAGATCAAGAACAGTATTAATGCGTTCAAGTGCAGAGTGATCAATTGAGTATGTACAAATATATGGATTGGATCGATAAAATGACATGGATTTACATTTATCAGGATTAAGCAGTAGCTTGTTGACTAGGCACCAGGATTGAAGGTTATTTAAGTCGAGCTGGAGCTGCATGTAGGAACTAGGTGAGGTCAAATGCATACACAACTTGACATCATCCGCAAACATAAGTACTTTGGAGAACTCAATTACTTGAGGAAGATCATTGATAAATAAGCCAAATAGTAAAGGACCGAGGTGACTGCCTTGTGGTACACCCGAATATACGGAAACAGCTTTTGAATAAATGCTGTTGTACTGGACCTTTTGGGTACGATTTGTTAAATAAGAACGAAGCCATGTCAGTAGAGTTGGAGGAAATCCGAGGAGGAGGAGCTTATGGAGCAGTAGCTCGTGGTTGACCGAATCAAAGGCTTTACTAAAGTCAGTAAAGATTACATCAGTTTGCATTGTGGATTTAAAGCCTTGACTAATGAAGGTCGTAAACTCAAGCAGGTTAGTTGTTGTAGACCGGCACTTTGTGAAACCATGCTGTTTAGAGGATATTAAGGAGCGACACTGGTGCTGCAGTTGATCGCAAATAAGTTTTTCAAAGAGTTTAGGAATAGCACTAAGTTTGGCTATGCCGCGATAGTTGCTGATATCAGATTTACTACCTTTTTTATGTAACGGAATAAGAAAGGATTCTTTCCAAACAGATGGAAATGTGCCAGTAGTAATCGACTTATGAAAAATCATAGTTAATGGAACTGCGAGTGGTATGGCGCAATGTTTGAGGACACAGCTTGGAACCATATCGGGACCCGCAGAGAATGATAATTTAATCGTGGATAGTCTACGTAGAACTTCTCCTCCATCAATTAGAGGGTTGAAAATGGCGTCAGTGTGGGGTAGCTGGTAGGAGTAGCTATAATTGATCCTGGTGTCATTTGTGGAATAGGTGGATTGGAAAAAGTCCGCAAACAAGTTGCTAATATCTTGATCATTCGATGCAGATACATTATTTAGCTGTAGTGATGGAGGAAATTTGTTGGCTTTGCGCTTAGAGTTGACGAAGGAGTAAAATAATTTAGGATTGCTGCGAAATTCGTTTTTACAGCGTAGGAGGTAGCTGTTATAACATTCAGAATTATGCAGGAAGTAATTGGATTTAGCAACGCTGTATTTGGTAAAATCAGACTGAAGTCCTGTTTTGGCGTACTTCTTATACAGTTTAGTTTTTATATTTTTTAAGTGAGCCAAGTGTTTGGAAGACCATGGAGGGCTGTTAGAGTTATTAACAACTGTGGAAGGGACTAGTTCATCAAATATGGAATAAAGGACATTATAAAAAGTTGAAATGGCCTCATCAAGATGAAGACTATCAAGACAAGACCAATCCACTGAAGATAGGGATCTCGACATATGTAAATAATTGACATGCCGAAAACAACGAGTCCGCAATGGGGCCTCACAGGAATTGGGTACACGAAAAATGCCACAAATGGATAGTTGGAGTGTAGGATGATGAGAGTCCTCAGGAGAGGTCAATGGAGAGGTACGTGTGACAATGGCATCACAAAGGTCAGACACAAATATAAGATCTAAAAATCTTCCATTCGCATTGGAAATAGAGTTAACTTGACCAAGAGATAAGTCAATAAGACCGTCGACAAAATCGTTTTGATCACCAGGAACTAGGGCAATTAGATCGACACAAGGAGACCAGGATAGGTACGGAATATTAAAGTCACCCAATATTATAAGATGGTCTGAGTCAGAGGCATACGAGGAGATATTCTGGATAGCCGAGAGGTGTCGCATATAGATCGGAGCCTCAGAGCATGGAGGAATATAGGAGCAGGTTACAAATATGTTGCAGTTAGGAAGACATATTTTGACTGACATGAATTCAATATCACCAACATTGGGAATGGATACAACTTGGGATGATATATCAGACTTTACTGCGATTAGGACACCCCCACCTCGTTTAGAGGGACGGTCACGTCTATAGAGGAAGAAATTATTGGTAAGTATTTCATTATCAGATACCGTGGGATTAAGCCAAGTCTCAGTAAAGGCAATAACGCTGGAATCGAAAGCAGCGCTGTCAGTATGCAATCTAGACAGCTTACTGAGAAGGCCACGGACATTTTGATAATGTAATACAAAATCTAGTTTTTTGGAACTGACGGATTTGTATTTATGGATGGTTCTTTCCGATCAAACTCGTGAACAATCGTATTAACTGGCCATAGTGCAGGATTCAAAGCACGGGAAAAATATGTATCAGGCAAAATTATTTTAAATGATGAAACTTTTCTTTTGTAAGCAAAATTAAATTTTGAAACAACAAAGTTTTCAGGAGAGGCTTGGAGCTCATCGCTTAGGTGACCTTTAATTTCGTCAATGGTAGTATCAGGCCTTAGACGAGACACAAAAATGGCCTTCTTTGGCATGAGTGCTTGTGGCGCTACGGCTTCGAGTCGTCTACGGTTTGCACCTGCTGGATGACCATTATTAACCGCAGCCAGGAGGGGCCTGCGATTTCTTTTGGAGGAACCAGGACCAATATGTACATTATGTACAACCGACGTTACTTGACCAGAGGATACTGGCGGCGCCGTTATAACGGAGGATACCGTCGGTACCACGTTGGTGGATTGTGGAAGATTGAATTGAATGGCACCAGGATCAGGCTCAGGATGAGAGCCAGGGGCCAGGTCTGCACAGATAGACTTAGGAGTTACAAAATTAAGCACTGGAGCAGGAATTGCCAATCTAGTAGGAGACATGGCTGAATCCAATATTGAAGGACCCGGCAGTGGAGGCACAAGGTTATTCGAGGATACGCAGTTTTTTTCGATTTCACTGGCGTTGGCAGAAACATATGAAACGTACATTAGTGAGTTATTGGAGGAGCCAGGATCCCTCAAGGATGAGGGAGGAATAGTAGGAGTAAGATGGTTCATTAATTGGCCAGTTGGAGGAGAAGAAATCTTTGTTGGAGTTTCCTTAATTATTTTTAGCCCATTAAACTGGGACTCAACGGCTATCAGCTTCTCATGAAGGTGACTAAACAGCTTTTTGATCTCCCTGAAGCCAGTCCGAGTTTGCCGCATAAAGGAACGCATCTCGTCCGTAATCTCAAGGCACGCGGAGCAGGTCCAAAGAAATCCAATTCTTTTGGAAATAAGATCACCAATACGACCATGTACGCCGACACCGGCGCACTTACAATGCGCAGTATTCTCGCATAGCCAGCACAACAAATAAGTATCGCCAGCAATAACGCCGTTGAACTCGCATTTTTTGGCTGAGCAGGATAGACTCATTATTGAATGCACTCAGGTCACTGTGCAGAGCCAAGTAAGAGCGACGAAAGATTAAGGCAACGCGTGGAGAGCAGCGGAATCAAGAGAATCAAGAGCAGCAAGCTAAAACGTTCGGATTTAAGAGCGTAAGTTAGCAGGAGGGCTTGCACTGATCGTTGAATTTAGGTGACACGCACAAAGCGGACAGCGGAAAAAGTGCCGTTAGAGTGGTAACGGACCGGCAGCTCCGAGAGGCGTACAGCAGGAGAGCGGGAGAATAGAAACAACAACACAATATGTACTTGCTGTGACAAAGCAGATGCTTTGTTATTGTTTGCTGGCTGATGATAATATTTGGTTTGTTTATAAATTAAACACGTTGATATTAACTGTCCGAGCTCGGATTTGATTTGAACAGAAGAAGTTTATGAACCACAGAACTTGTAGGCTAATTTAGCGATTAAATTTAAAATTTTATCACTCAAATAAACAAAAGATTCTGGAGCAACAGAAGAACACGACCGACTTAGGCGAAGGTTGGAGGGGAATGATGTCCAGATGTATGTTAGCCGTCCCTTTAGAAGAATTAATGAATAATAATAAAATTTACTTCGTGAATATATGTAATCGAGAGCTTGATAAAGTTAGCAGCTGGGTCAAAGACAATGACCTTGGTCTTAACCCAACAAAATCTAAATGTCTCGTAATATATAAAAAGAAAGTAAATATTGCTGACCTGCAGCCATTGATGATAAACAGCATGCCCATTAAATATGTTAAAAATGCTACAAACTTGGATATCATATTCAATAATAAACTTAGCTGGAATGACCATATAAATAAGGCTGTAGGGAAAACGTACAGTTTACTAAGATCTCTCTGTCCTGTTAAAAGTCTATTACCCATAAATGTTCGTATGTTAATTGCCAAGACCTGTTTAATCCCAACACTTTTTTATGGGATAGAAATTTTTTCAAATTGCGATGAAGTTAGCCATCAAAAAATAAAAGTTGCATATAATAATATAGCAAGATTTATATTCAATCTACGTCGATTTGACCATGTGACAAGCTATGCATATAGAATATTTGAACTTAATTTGACCGATTGGATGAAACTAAGAGTTTTAATATATCTTCACAAAATAATTTACACGAGGGAACCAACTTATCTCTTTGAAGCATTAAGATTCACTTCCTCAAGAAGAGCAAATAACCTCATTCAAATAAGACATAGATCTCTACTTTCTGAAAGGCAGTTTTTTGTACACGCAATAAGGCTATGGAACCAGCTCCCAAACCCTTTAAAAAATATTAGTAGCGCCACGCAGCTTAAGTCTAAACTCACATTACACCTACAAGATACTAGCACAATATAAAATAAAATAAAAAAAAACAACAAAGCGACCCTTCTCTTGAACCATTAATGTTTAAGCGTAATTTTAAGAACTCCATTTAAACTTCCAAAGAACTATGTTAAATCTGTATTTATTAGTAATTTGTCCTACGTGACTATCGCACTAATTATAAGTTATCAACTTGTAGCGTTAGGAAAGCATTTTAAAAATAAATTGAAAATTGAAATTGAAGTTGAAAATTGAATTATCATGAATTGAATTTAAGCAAATCGCACTTCCTTAGCCAATGCGCATTTTTGCGTGCGTGTGTGTTGTCGCAGCGGGCGAATTTTTGTTTTTATTTTGTTTTTCTAAAATCCACAGTTTGTCAATAATTTAACGTTTGAAAAGTAATAGGTAGTTTGGAAACATTTCGTCTTAGCTTAGCTTATCAGGTTTTTGGACTTTAAAAATTATCCTACTTGACTCCGCGTTTACGTCGTTCCCCAAAAAGGACTTGTAATCGCGCCCTACCACCAAGTAAGCTGCTCTATTGGCTTTAGCACCCACAAGTGACCAAACATTACACAGTGGGGCGAAAAAGCCAAAAGCCTGCTTTAAATCAGCGGAGCCCTATAGCGAATATCTCTTGATGAGGTACTGCCGAAGACAATTTAATATGTATAAAAACATCATAAGGTTAATTTTTTTAATGCAATTTTGTTGTTGTAGGGAGTTTTTAAGAAAAAAAAATGTTTTGTTTAAGAAAAAAAAAAAAATAAATAAATTACTTTTAGGGTTGTAAGTTTCCCAATATTTTTTTTTAATTTAACTTGATTTTTGAAAAAAAAATTATTCAATTCGGTCAACTATATCTTATAGCTGCCATATAAACGCTTAGTACAAAAGGGAATATCTCGGTTCTATTTCAATATTTTTTCATGTAAATCGGGATTAGGTCATTATTTATCAATTTAAGTCAAGGTTTAGAATTTTTTTACAATTGGTTAGTGATTTCTTATAGCTGTCATAGAATCGGCCAAGGAAATATTGCATATTTAAAAAAAATTGCGTATAAATAAGGTATTAGATCATAAGAGCTAGAGCGGACTCTGGAACTTTTTATATTTTTTAGGAGTTTTAAAATATTTGGAAATTATGGGAACCGAGCTGACAAGCAATCTATTAAACACATACTGGTTTGATTTTTTACTAACAGAATAACCGAATACAGCATATTAATAAGAATATATTTGACGCCAGGAACACAATAGAAATACCTCCGGCTTCACTTCCTATTATAATTGGATTAAGATTGGATTAGAAAAAATAATTCAACAGTTTGCCGCCAAAGAAAAACAAAAGTAATAGGAAACCGCAGACTAATAATTCAACTAGGGATTCTTGTTGTAAGTGCGCGCGGGAAAACCAGGGCTGGCGATTATTCAAATTACGAACATTTCTTGCTAACTTTAACCGCGGTTTTTTCAGAAGAGGCACAAACTTTTTCAGAATTTGTAGTGAAATATCTAAACTTTTTATTAAAAAAAGAATGAAAGAGGGGTCTAGGGTGTATCACTACTTTACGTCCAAGAATATAAAAAAACACACATTTTTTGGACCCTTTTTTAAAAAATGTAAAAAAATAGTAATTATGCCCCTAAATTTTTTTTTGCAATGTTCTAAGAATTGGTTGAACCTAAAATTTCAATCGTTACATATAAAATTTTGGCCCTTGGGCGCTTTCAGAAAAATTTCAAAGATGCATAAAAATAATATTTTTTCTTTTTGGCTGAAATTCTATTTCGAAAAATCAACTTCCAAAATCTGTAGTGGAAGAACCATTCAACACAGATCACTTTTTAATTTTGATTTGTATGGAGAATTCTATTGTTTTTAAAGTTGCATTTCAACATTTTGGCAGGCTTTTTGTTCCAGGCGCCCCAGTGTGGGCCGGTGGGGATAATTGGCCCCTTGCACTACTGAAAATGCGCTTAATATAGGGGGTCATATCGGAAAATCCGACGCTCCGTTCAAAAGTTATGCCAAAAAGAAGATTTTCTTCTTCTTCACAAAGCAAAATTTAATTATGTTTGTCCGCTTGTCCAAAACATGGTTTTAAAGTCCTGAAATGGTGATATGTTGTTCAACAGCTCGATATAAGAAACATTAGTTCTACCACTTTTGGAAAAACTCGCTAGTTTAGTGGGAAAACAGCTACAAATAGCTGAAACTCGGAAGGCCATAAATTCTGAAATATTGAAGCTACAGACTTGTTCTCGTTTAAAAGGTATTTGAAAATGCAATAAACGCCTCCTTAGTGTAATTTGTGTAATAGTAAACAAGAGAGAGAACGCTATATAGCTATATAGTCGAGAGCCGCGCTATCAAATACCCGTTACTCAGCTAAAACAAGCAGTCTCAAGCAGGGCTAACCAAACAGTCGCTAAAAAGTGGTGCCATCAACCAGACATTTCATTATTTGCTTATAATTTTTTACTGAGTGGGCCGAACCAAACAAAATTGCGATTACACTTTTGCTCTAGCTTCAAAACTGTGAGCGCCACAGCTTTTCGCGGGCTGTGGTCAATCGATGAGTATTGAAAGTGCTAATCTTCTAGCTTTTATAGTTTTCGAGATCTCAGCGTTCATACAGACGGACGGACGGACAGACGGACAGACGGGCAGACGGGCAGACGGGCAGACGGACGGACTAGATCGACTCGGCTAGTGATTCTGATCAAGAATAAAAATATATATTTTATTTTTATTTATTTATTTGGCTTATAGTTAACTATGGACAGCTAACTTAACAACTTAAAAATTAATACATTTATACATTTAGTGAATCGAGGTAACAATAAATTTGGGAGGATATAGAATCAATGGAAGACTCAAAAGATATACATTGATAGGCTAAATTATAATTAGTACATAAAACACGGAATGGTTCATGAAGGGAAAAATTAGATCTCACAATTGGTAGACGGATGGGCCGGAAGGCACGGGTGTATCTTGACGGGACTGCAATATTGATGTCTCTCAACAGAGTTGGAGAATACACCACACCGCTCAGCCGTTTGTGTATAAATATAACGCTGTTACAAAATCTGCGGTGTTTTAAGGTGTTTAGGTCAATCAGTTTTAGCCTAGACAAATAAGGAGGTAAGTGCCGATCAGGATCCCAATTAAGGTTGCGCAAAGCAAATATTAAAAATTGTTTTTGGACCGATTCTATCAAGTTCTGTTGGTAAACATATTGTGGATTCCATACCTCAGAACAGTACTCCATAATTGGGCGAACTAGGCTTACGTATAACGATTTAGTTGTATACGGATCGTTGAACTCTTTTGCCCAACGCTGAATAAAGGCTAAGACGCCGGTATCTTTACTAACTATAACTGAGATATGGCTATTGAAACAAAGTTTTTGATCAAACAACACACCAAGATCATAAATTTCTTCCACACGCTCCAATAAGGAGTTTCCAAGGGTGTACGAGGTTGTGTGGGCAGTAGTGCGGGAGAACGACATTGATTTACATTTAGAGTAATTTAGTGATAACAAGAAGATGTAAGCTTAAATTAGAAAACGACATACAGATTTTCACATCATCTGCATACATAAAAGTGGTGCAGTGGGACATCACCTGTGGAAGGTCATTAATAATAATATACTTTATATGGTCGGAAACGCTAGACGTTTAAAAGTTATTCAGAAACGAAAATAGCCACTTTGGCCAGCTTAAAACAACTAACGCTGCCTAAGCCTTAAACTTTATATGTAGGTATCCAAACAGTATTTTAGGGTCAAAGCGACGTTAAAATTTAAAAATGTTTTAAACCGTTCCACTTACTTTTGTTTTACGACTTTACACTCATAGAAATTTTCCGGTAAAATCGCCCTAAAAACAAGGAAAATCGCCATAAAACCGGGGTCAATGAAGACTAGGCTATGGAATTAGCGAAAATTACCCTAAAAATACGGGTGCCTTAGTCATACATTTAGGGCAATTTTTCTTTAAACTAGGGATATTTTTCTGTTTTCAAAGGTAATTGCCCTGGAAGTAAGAAAAAAGACCTTTAAAATAAAGGCAGTTTTTCGGTTGTTTTTCTTATACTTAGGACTATTTTCTGTTTTCAAAGGCGAATCGCCCTAAAAATCCATCCAAAAAATCACTTTTTACCCATATGCCTGGGAGAGATTTCAGATGCCTGGGAAGGGAGTGTCTATTCTAAACCTCGTATTTCCTGTGATCTGGACTGACCTCAACACACACACACAACACTTTAACACCGTTTCAGATCATTTAAATGCACTTGTTTGTTGCCATATGAAAGGATGCAATTGGGAGGCACAGACCTATACAACACCGCCGTTGGAACTGGAAAATCATCTTGACAAACTAATTAAGGAGATATATATGAGGAGAAAAAACCACTTACTTGAGAAAAACAGTTGGTCGCCACGAGGATCGAACCCACAGCCTCTCGGGTTGGAGTCTAACACTCTACCGATGCACAGTCCCATCGCGCCAAACGACGTACAATTACTGTACACATCTTATTTTCTTGCGGCCAAATTTTTATTTCGACTAAAGGCAACCAAAACATGTATTCTTTTTGCTGATGGTTGTATATTTTGGCCGTTTTCTAGTCCGCATGTTTAACTCAAAGTAGTCCCTAACTAAGAATATCCATACATAATTAAGATTTAAAGACTACTTTAAATTTAACATGTAGACGAAAAAACGGCATTAGTAATATTAGCATTTACAAAAAAAAAAAAAGAAGTTGACTCACCCAGGGATCGAACCCACGACCTTAATTTTCAAACAGCAAAGCTGAAAGTGAGAGTGCTTAGTCCGCTGGGCTACCCATTTTCAAACTTTTGGTTCGATTTTTAAGGCGATCGCTTGTGAAGTTCGGTCGATTCCCACATGCTCACATACATACTCACATGCTTTGACCTGTCAACTACACACACATGCATAACATGTATTACATGTATGCATCCATCTATAATCTTACCCTAGTTTTTTTTTTGTGTTTGGCTGGCGAAAATTCTCCAGATGAACCCTTCCCGAGAGTGCCGGCTGGGCAATGGTCACTGCATTTTCCTGAGCAGGGTAATGCAATGTCGCTTGTCCTGCCCGGAGCAATGCAGTGTCCAGCTAAGGCGACTGGTTCAACCCCTTGAAAGGGGTCGTGTGTTCAAATCAAAGTTCTAGTCAAAATTGGAGTTCTCTTTTATACCCTTGCAGAGGGTATAATGATTTTAGTCAGAAGTTAGCAACGCAATGAAGGCGACGTTTCTTGGTCAGCATGACTAGACGAGTCGATCTAGCCATGTCCGTCTGTTCGTCTGTCCGTCCGTCTGTACGTCTGTCTGTCCGTCCGTTACGGAACTACGCAAACTAGTCCCTCAGTTTTGAAGCTATCGAGATGAAACTTAACCAAACGTCCTCTTTCTATTGCAGGTAGTATATAAGTCGGAGTTACTCGTAGTGTAAAAGGTTATATTAGATTCGTGCAAAAGTATGTAACATGTAGAAGGAAGCGTTCCCGACCATATATATTCTTGATCAGAATCACTAGCCGAGTCGATCTAGCCATGTCCGTCTGTCCGTCTTTCCGTCTGTCTGTCCGTCCGTCCGTATGTATGAAGAGATCTCGGAATAAAAGCTAGAAGATTGGGACTTGGCAAGCAGATTCTAGGGGTTAATACGCAGCGCAAGTTTTTCACGCCGATGTACCACGCCCCCTCTAACGCCCACAAACCGCGAAAAACTGTGGCACCCGTCTGTATAAACGCTGAGATCTCGGATATTATAAAAGCTAGAAGATTGGGATTTGGCATGCCGATTCTAGGGGTTAATACGCAGCGCACGCCGATGTGCCACGACCCCTCTAATGCCCACAAACCGCGAAAAACTGTGGCACCCAGTTTTGAAGCTAGATTAACGGGAAAAGGAATGTGTATCCGTTTCATCAATACATATTGATTGACCAAATGGGAAACCGTTCCCTCTTGTTTTTTACTTTGTTCTGAAAGGCTGTGGAATGCTCATTTGGCATTCCTTTCTTTACCCTCTACCTAAAAATAGTTTACAAAGTGAAAAAAAAAATAATTATGTCAACATCATTATTGGCAAGAATTGCGGTGGGTTTGAACCCACGACCTATAGACTATATTTCCTTTACGTACAACATAACCACCTACAGTTTGGAAGTTCTTGCTGACATTAAAGTAAACGGTTAATAAATAAGGAGTAAAAGTTTTACCATGACCTTTTTTCAATTTCGCTAAGGATGAGCAAAAGAAGAATAAAATGTCAAAAGAAGTTAAATTCTTTTTACAAAAATCACATATTTTGTGTTATTTAAAGTGAATTTTTCAGTATTTTTTGTTTTAATTAACTTTTAACCTTGATTAGGATTATATTAACAACTAGCAGGGTCGCCCGCAGCTTTGCCTGCGGAAATTAAGATTTAAAATTTTACAAATATGTTTTTTTTATCATAATAAAAAAGGAAAACAGGTGGAAGGAGAAGCCGTGAACAACATGAGGCGCGTGTAAGGAGGAGCAAGAGAATTTATTGGTTTGAATATTTATGTTTTTTTCAATATTATCAATGCGATTTAAATTAATTTAAAACGGAAAAATCAGTAAGAAAACAAATCCTACTTCCTTAGTCAGCTACAATGCACACACAAATATATTTAGTTTGTAAAATACGCATTTTTTACTAATATTTATGTTGTTGCCGTGAGTATATTTCTTTCTACTCTATTTTACAACTCCACAGATTGTCAAAAGTTCTAAAACATTTCGTGTTAGCTTAACTGTTTCTTGGATTTAAAAAATAAAGGAATTTTAAGGAAAACTTTAAATGTAAAAGCAAAATCTAAAGCCTTTCAATCTAAAGGTCGTAAGTTCAAATCAAAGTTCTAGTCAAAATTGGAGTTCTATTAATTTTTTTTACTTTGAGAGGTTATGGAATACTTATTTGGCATTCCGCTCTTTACTGTCTACCTAAAAATAGTTTACAAAGTGAAAAAGAAATAATTATGTCAACATCATTATTGGCAAGAATTGCGGTAAGTTTGAGCGTGCGTGTGTGTGTACGCATCGGGGCGAATTTATGTTTTTATTTTGTTTTTAAAAATCCACAGTTTGTCAATAATTCAACATTTGAAAGGTAATAAGTAGTTTGGAAACATTTCGTCTTAGCTTATCGGGTTATTGGATTTTAAAAATAAAAGCAACTTAAAAGAAAAACTTCGATTGTAAAACTGCTACCAAAATCTAAAACTGATCGGAGCAGCATGATTTTGCAAATAGTAAAATCAGAATTTAAACGTATATACATACGAATTTTCCTTAAAAAAAGAAAATCATTTAAAACCCGACTCAGAATTTAAATGTATATACATACGAATTTTCCTTAAAATTTGCTTAAAGGGAATTGAATAGTTCCACCGATAATTTAAAATTTAACATTTAGCTAAAAGAATGAAGCAACAAAAAAAAAAATTATCGACATATTCGCATTTTTAGGCGCGCAATTTGGTGCTTTGTGACTGTGGTATTTTTTCTTTGCCTTTGCACGGCCACACTTAGAGGAACGTCTGAATAAAAAAACAACAAAACATATGTGGGGGCCCATAATAAAAAAAAACCAAAAGGAATAATTGGCGACCTTGACGAAGGGGGCTGAATTTCAAAAAAGTTTAAATGCAGTTATTTGCGGGTATCCCATAAAATTATGAAAAGCCATTTTTTAAACCATTTTGACAACATTTATAACAGAAAAATGGCAAAAGTAAAAATTAAGAAAAAAACAAATCGAATTTTGGCGCACTTTGGTTCCGCTTATGGTTCTAAATTATATCCTACACTATGCTCCTAATTATTTCCAAATTTATGTTTTTTTTTAGATTTTTATGTCAATCCGTTCTGGGTGGAATTTGCTACTGCCCATTTTTTTAATAAAGACAACTATTGATTTAGATAAACAATGTTAAAAAAAAAATAAAAAAAATTGTTTTCAGCTGGAGTTGAACTCGGTCCAACAAGATCCGCAGTTGAGCAACTACACGCGCCCACAGGGTCTTGTTACGGGGCGTCAGACGGACGCGCCATTGAGCCTATTTCGCAGCAGAGCAAATGAAATTATACACTAACACAAGCAAATACACTTTCTGAATCCACACCAAAAACTTGGCCGTACATTCAGATGTATGGGCTTTACATCTCTTAGTTTTTATATTCTCTTTGGTATGAGTGCCCAGTAAGAAAGAGAAAAATTAAAATGAACATTTTTCGAGCTGTTTAACCCAGAGGTGCATCCACTCGACTCTTCCTTCTCGTGTTGCTACTTCCCAACACTTCTGGTCAGCAAACTACACACGTCAAATTTCAAACAAGTTCGCCTGCCGCAGGACATGCAACAAACGGCCAACTTCCAGACACAAGTAATCGTACAATTCTGCCAACAAAATGTAGGAACCATGTTGCAAGAGTCCGGCGGAATTTTCGCAGGGATGATGCGTGGAGGGAGCAGATCCGGTAGGTACAACATCTGTCATCTTTCTACTCCCACCCTTGCCACCTTTTATCTTATTTGGCTGCTACCAGCCAGGGCATCAATGGAAACGGCCAACTGTTGGCGCAAAGGAATTCCTGAGCTCAGGTTTATGCATAGCTACGGCACAAGCAACCACAATGCCTGTGATTTCAATTTAAAATCCCGTATGCTTAAGGTCAACTGAGTTTATTGTTTAAAACTTGAGATTACAGATGAATTTAAATAAGGGGTTGCTCTCGAGACTCAAAAAAAACTGTAAGCTCAGATGGGCATCCTAGTTTAATAAAAACATTATTACACCCAGAAAAAAAAGAACGAAATACATCAAGAACATTTTTCATGATTTAAGAACAATCCGTTCGCTATTTTGTGCTCATAAAAAAGGAACGCTGCGGGGTCAAATCACGACCTTTTTCGTAAAATTATGAACGCGTCACAGAAAAGTGTTGAGCTTTGAAAGATTTCAGTTAGATTATGTACAACCGTTCTGAAATTGCGAACGCTGTTCATTAAGAACTTATTTTCCGGACCGAAAAACTTGCAAGACTAGTTACCCGTTTGGCCGTACTTGAAAAATAGTTTCCGTGGTCCAGCGGTTAGGCCGTCCGTCTCTGACACATAGTAGCCCAGGTTCGGGCCCGCGAAAAGACGTCGTGAATCGAAAGTTTTAATTAAATATTCGGCCCTGTTCTAGTTTCACTTCCGAAAGATTCTCACGGAATCGAATTTCCCAGTCCTGTTCCAAGATTCACTTCCGAAACAACTGCACGGATTCGAATTTCCCTCTGTTGTTACTCTGTTAACTTCCGAAAATTATTTCAAAGCTATCAGCTATTCCGAAGCCCTTCGAGAACATTATTACTCCCCATTTGCAACACAGTTGTAGGTCTCTTATTTCCTGTTGTCAGCACGGATTTATAAAACGTAGGTCAACAACAACCAACCTTTGGAGTTTACTTCATTTGTGTTAAATCGTTTTAGAAAAAATCGTCAGACTGATGTGGTTTACACAGATTTCAGTAAGGCGTTTGATTCTGTATACCATCCGATTTTAGTTCGGAAATTGGACCTCTTAGGGTTTCCTGATGATCTTCTTAGGTGGATCTTAAGTTATTTGAACGGCAGGACTCAAAGGGTCATTTTTAAAAACTCTTTTTCATCCCTAGTCCGAGTTACGTCTGGTGTACCACAAAGAGTCATCTTGGTCCGCTCCTTTTTACATTATTTATTAATGACCTTCCTCTAGTCCTAACGAACTCACGTGTACTTACAGTGGGGAGCAAAACTGAGTACATGTTTGCCACTATAGACTTTGGGTACGCATTACAAAGTTATTAGTAAAGGAAATGAATCCAAATTTGTTGTGTTTATTCTTTGAATATTTATTAACAATTCGTATATATAAAATATAACAAAAAAAATAATTGGTCTCATTAAGAAATACAAAACAAAATAAACTCGCAGTTTTTTATGAAAGTCAAATTTTAAACTTTTTTCCTGGGGTTTAAAACAAAAATGTTTTGATGCAAAGATTTTCCCCAAGCAAAATAAATAATAACTGCAAAAAAAAAATTGCAAAATATTTTTCCTTGTGTTTTTTATGATGTTTTACAATTTTAGCCGCTTTTTCCTACTTTTCATACAAAATTTTACTGAGATCTTTCCATTCCAAAAATCATAAAAAATACAAGGAAAAATATTTTTCAATTAATTTTTTTGCAGTTATTATTTATTTTGCTTGGGGAAAATCTTTGCATCAAAACATTTTTGTTTTAAGCCCCAGGAAAAAGTTTAAAATTTGACTTTCATAAAAAACTGCGAGTTTATTTTGTATTTTATTTCTTAATGAGACCAATTATTTTTTTTTGTTATATTTTATATATACGAATTTGTTAATAAATATTCAAAGAATAAACACAAAAAATTTGGATTCATTTCCTTTACTAATAACTTTTTAATGCGTACCCAAAGTCAATAGTGGCAAACTTTTACTCAGTTTTGCTCCCCACTGTATGTACGCAGATGACGTTAAGTTGTGCCTGCAATTTAATGATCCCTCACAAAGTTTAGCTTCACAATCCGATCTCAATGCATTTCAAACATGGTGCATAATTAATGACTTAAATTTAAATGATTATAAGTGTAAACTGATGACCTTTTTTCGTGTCAGCCCTCACTATTCATCCTATACTTTGAGCGGCTGTGTGTTAGATAGAATAACGCACGCTGACGACCTTGGAGGCTATATGGATTCTAAACTTAAATTTTCTGATCATATCACTACCATGGTAAATAAAGCCAGGGGCGTGCTTGCATTTATCAAGAGGTGGTCGAAGGAATTCGATGATCCCTATGTCACAAAGACCTTGTATGTTTCATTAGTCCGACCAATTATTGAGTACTGCCCTCCAGTTTGGAGTCCCCAGTATGGGGTGCATATAGACCGCATTGAGTCAGTGCAAAAACACTTTTTAATATTTGCCCTACGTGGTCTTAACTGGTATACAAGGCTAATTCTACCATCCTACACTAGTAGACTACTTCTAATTAACTTACCATCATTACTTAACCGAAGGACTATGCTTGGCATTACGTTTACTAGGAATCTTATTCATGGTGATGTGGAGAGCCCCGAGTTACTGGGTCGCTTGCATTTTAATGTGCCTAATAGATTCACATGAAACTATACTGCTCTAGTTTTAAATCATTGTATCTCTAAATATGCAATGCATGAACCTTTTAGAGTACTCTGCAATGACTATAATAGACTATACCACCTAATATCTTCTACCGACTCGCTGCCTATCCTTTAATCAACAATACTATCCTATTTAGCAAGTAATTAGTTTTACTTTATGTATCTTGACTGTATGTATTTTTAATTGTCTTTTTCTTTAAAAAAAAAAAAAAGAAACTTTCCGCCAAGCATTTGACAGGCGGATTTTAAAAAATATTTTTAAAAATACTTCTCGTTTTTTTATATGCCAATGTAATTTTTATTAAATTCCTGGATGTTTTATCTTCATAACTGAATTGAAATTAATTGCAGATTTGACTTATTAGGAATTATTTTGTGGTTGCACCTCAAAACCCGATAAATTCTACACTTACAATAATGCAAATCCGCCGCCCTTGTTCTAAATTTCACTCGGATTTAGTTAAAATGGCATAGAGATGTCACGGTATGGAAGTAAGTATGTATTTCGTTGGGACTTATTCTAAACTTATCCGATAAGGTTCATGATTTTTTTTATAGGAATGATAATTTTTCTTACTTAACGAAATAAGTATTTTTGTTCGGAATACCACATTATTTCATGTAAAATTTGATTGGGGGACATTTGATAGGAACTTTGTTTTTGGACTTTGGCATCTCTGTACGCTCGAGCTGTCTCCAACACTATTTGAAAACAAATAAGGGAAATTTAGTTCTGTTAAAGGGAAATCCGATAATGTTAAGAAATTCACTTCCGAGTGAAAACTGGAACACGCCGGATAATTCCTTTACGGGACCGAAATTTCAATTAGTTACCAACTAGGAGAGCGTCAAAATAAACATCTTCAAGTACGAGTAAAATCCACTGGTTTAATGGTTGATAGACCAGTTTTTAGATTTTTAGATAAAATAATTTTTTTTGTATAGTCTACCAGCTGTAACCGTAAATCACTATGGACGGCAGTCCATGTAGTGACGAAGCGCACCAGGAGAGTGTGCGAAGGCGACTACTATATATAGCCGCGAAATTGAAAATCTGCTGTGATAGTCCGATCGTAATGAGTAATACACCAAATTAAAGGTATTTTTAAAACTTAAAGGATTGCATACGAAGACCTCAAGAAAATCAATTGGTTTGGGAGAGAGAGCGGTGAAAGTGTAAAAGTGAAAATTTAGAAATTTGGATCTGTTGGGGCCGGTGGGGATAATTGGACCCCCGCACTACGTACGTTAGTGCTGAAAATGCGCTTAATATGAGGGGTCATATCAGATTCAAAAGTTATACCAAAAACAAATTTCTGGGGACCTACTCAAAATGAAAATTTAATTCTGTTTGTCAGTTTGTCAGTTTGTCCAAAACATGTTTTTTAAGTTCTGAAAATTTGATATGATGTTCATCAGATCGATATAAGAAACTTTAGTTCTACCACTTTTGGAAAAACCCGCTAGTCTAGCGGGAAAACAGCTACAAATAGCTAAAATACGGAAGGCTGTAACTTCTAAACTACTGAAGCTACAGACTTGTATTTTGAAATGCTATAAGCGCCCAATATATATAATTTGTGTAAATGTAATAGTTAAAGAGATATGCACAAAATAAAAATTGTTTTAACTTTTTTCTTTAGCTTTTTTTATTTTTTTCAAAAACGGCTCTAACGATTTTCTTTAAAACTTTAGACTGTATAGGCCTTGAGATTCCTTAAATTTTGATATATAACACATTACTGTAAAAAGTCACGTTTAAAAGTTATTCAAAAACGAAAATGGCCACTTTTGCTAGCCCAAAACAACTAACGCTACCTAAGCGTTGAATTTTGTATGTGCGTATCCAAACTGTAGGGTCAAGGAATCGTTAAAATTTAGTTTGGCGGGAAAACCGCTAGAAAAGGCTAAATTTCGTAAGTTAGTAACTTGCGAAATATTAATGCTACAGACTTGTGCTTCACCTCATAGTAAAGGTATTTTTAAATAAAATAAACGCCTTCTTAACAAAATGTATGTAAATGCAATGGTTAAAAAATCATAAGCAAAACAATTAAAAAATATATATTTTTTTTATTTTCCTCAAAAACGGCTCCAACGATTTTCTTTAAACCGTAGAGGCCTTGAGATCCCTTAAATTTTGGTATGTAACACGTTATTGTAAAAAGTGACGTTTGAAAATTATTCAAATACAAAAATGGCCACTTTTGTTAACTTAGAACAACTAATCCTGCTCGAGCATTTAAATTTGTTTGTGCGTATCCAAACTGTATTTTAAACCGTTCCATATAGAAAACTTTTTTTACGACTTTTGACAAAACTCGCTAGTTCAGCGGGAAGAAAACGCTAGTACCAGATCCTATAAAAGCAACAGTGTGAAGATATGATATGAGTCATGTTTAAAATAAAAACCCCTGATATCAAACAAAAACACCTCTTAACGAGGTAAACAACTAGTGACGATCGCACCTTCAACATACAAAAGTTCTGATAACATTTGTAACGAAAGATGATTACACACATGATTAAATACACTTTTTAAAATTTATTTTTTCGGAACTCTGCAATGCTTATAAAGGGAAAAAGGCTAGACTAGTTTTTAAGAACACACGAACTATTGCAGAGTGCCGAAAAAATAAATTTTAAAATGTGTATTTAATCATGTGTGTAATCATCTTTCGTCACAAATGTTGATATCAGAACTTTTGTCTGTTGAAGGTGCGATCGTCACTAGTTTTTTACCTCGTTAAGAGGTGTTTTTGTTTGATTGGATAACAGCCACTAGTGCAAAACTAGAAGCAAATGGACTAGTTGTTTCCAATGACAAGCCAATGAAAAATGGACCAGTTCGTTACAAGGAAATGGACATAACTTGAACTAGTTAACTTTCCTGACCCAACATATATTTTACTGGTCCAAAACTGATTCCGTTTCCTGCAGGGTAACTATGCCATATAACTAATATAAGCTATTGAAAGATAAATGAGCTTTTTTGGCCGGCTAACTGTTAACTACTGCTCATCATGCCCTACTTTTACTGTCTGCCGCCCAAGCCCGAGTCCAGGCCCACGCCCATTTCCAATGCCACCTGTTGTGGGAGCAGCAGCTCCAACGACTTCTCGTTTTTGGCAGATCCAGTCTAACGTTAGGTTGGGGAATTGCAAATAAATATTTCAACTGCAGTGGCAGATTATTTTAGTGCTACTGAAACTCGGAAAGTCGGAACAATGCGGACTGGCAGCAGCTAAGGCAAACAGAGAGTCGAAGGAGAGAGCTACTGAGGAAAAGCAACTTAGCTTAGATTTCTCCTGGGACCTATGGTAAAGTGCGCCCTATAATGAAGGCTAAATATGGAGTTGTAGAAAAGAGCCAACTTTATGGGGTGTTTGGGCGGTCTGCCCGCTGTTTATTCAACCTCTCGCAACTTAAATTGTGTTTTTTGTCGTTATCCGCTCGATTACTTTCTGTTCAGGTTGTAGTTTCTCAAATAGATGCCAGCCAAAACCTCCTGGATGCGTCGACGGCGCTTGTCCTGCATCAAGATCGAGACCAGGTGCTTGGGACTTAAGCCCCGGTTAGTCTGGCGCTCGAGGGCTTCGACCTCATCCTCGCTGATTACATCATCCTCGTGATTGTCGTTAGCTTGGGGAATCGGTCCCTCAGAGCCGTGGGCGTCTGTATTTTCATCTTCTGCGGTATTGACCACCTCGGAATCATCCTCGAACAGGCCTCCATCAGACAGATCATCCAGGCTGAGGCCCTGCAGCAAATCCACGATCGAGGGCACAAAAGCGCTGCGACGGGAGCTGGTAGAGTTTGAGCTGTTGGAGCTGCTTGCGGGCAGGTAGATTCCCTGCATGTTGTTGGGGTTAATGATTAGGTAGGTGGGTCCGCCTCCAGCACTGTTTAGATATTCCATTCCGGGGAACTGCGGTGGAGGACGGATTGGCGGTGGAGGTGGCTGATAGTACGGGTAGTAGGGATAGTGCTGGTTGTGGTGGTGATGGTGTCTATCCGAGTCGTGATCCGAGTTTGAGCTGGGCTGCTGCACAATTATGATCGGTTGGGTGTTACGATGGCTCTCCTGGTTGTCTCCACGCTTAATGTTCCACAGCAGCCGGGGAACGATCTTGGAGAAGGCTGTGGGAAGCACGATTCACATGATTAATATGCTGTTGCCAACGGCCATGTTAACTTACCATTTTCCTTTCGGTTCTTGACGTTGGAGGTTTGCTGGGCAGCACTCAAGGCAAAAAGTGCTGTGAGAAGGATCAAGGCACGAATGGATCTCATGGTATTTTAATCATAGACTTCTGCAGCTTACTGTGTTCCTCCACTGGACGTCTGCTGACTTTTATACGACAAATTCATGAATTACTTTTGTTTAGGTTCACCATGGGCTAGGTGCTAAATTCATAGTTTATCTGATTAACTTTGGACTCTCTACACTTAACAGTATCGTAAATCAATTTCAGCTCGAGCGCCCTACGGCTTTCCGCTAATTACACTCGTAAAGTGCGTCTCCCGCTTAGAGTTTCTGACCGTGTTTATGTTTGTGTTTTTTTTTCGACCTCGGCCGCTTTCATGATATATTTAGCATTCAGTAAAATTCAATAGCTAGTACCAGATAACTTAGTTAGTTAGTAATCGGATCACTTTGCGAACTGAGTTAAAGTGCACTAACCCCAACTTGGAATTCGATTATGCCTGTACATTAAACTTGCTGAAAGTTTAGAAAGGCTGTGGCTTGGTTTTTGATGGGCGTTAACCTTTTTTTATCAGGAACCGAAAATATTTATTCCGGCCTGTTCTAGTTTTCACTCGGAAGTGTATTTGTAAACATTATCGGATTTCCCTTTAACAGAACTAAATTTCCCTTATTTGTTTTCAAATAGTTTTGGAGACAGCTCGAGCGTACAGAGATGCCAAAGTCCAAAAACAAAGTTCCTATCAAATGTCCCCCAATCAAATTTTACATGAAATAATGTGGTATTCCGAACAAAAATACTTATTTCGTTAATTAGGAAAAATTATCTTTCCTATAAAAGAACTATGATAAGTTTAGAATAAGTCCCAACGAAATACTTACTTATTTCCATTACGTGACAATTCTAGGCCATTTTTACCAAATCCGAGTGGAATTTAGAACAAGGGCGGCGGATTTGCATTAATTGTAAGGATAGAATTTGTCAGGTTTTAAAGTGCAATCACAAAATAATTCCTAATAAGTCAAATATGCAATTAATTCCAATTCCAATGATGCAAATATGAACATAAAACATCAAGGAATTTGATAAAAATAATATTGTCATATAAAGATGACGCGAAGTATTTTTAAAAAATTAATTTTCATGCTGGCGGTTTTAAATCCGCCTGTCAAATGCTTGGAGGAAAGTTTCCGTGTGAATTTTTCGGAAGTTAACAGAGTAACAACAGAGGGAAATTCAAATCCGTGCAGTTCTTTCGGAAGTGAGTCTTGGAACAGGTCTGGGAAATTCGATTCCGTGTGAATCTTTCGGAAGTGAAAACTAGAACAGGGGCGATTAGTTTGAAGACAGGAAGGCAGGTGGGAGGAGAAGCCGTGATCGAAATTTTTTAAACATGTCCATTTGTTTAAACAATATGAGGCAAGTGTAGAAAATAGCAAGAGATCTAATTGATTTGAATATTTACATTTTTTCCATTTTATCAATGCGTTTTGAATTTTAAAACACAAAAATCGGTTCGAAAATGTCTTAAATCTGTTGTGGAAATGAAAATGAAGTATTTCTTTAGCAAAAGGATATAAGTATTATCATGAATTGAATTTAAGCAAATCTCACTTCCTTAGTTAGCTGCAATGCACACACACATGCACATATCTAGTGGTTGGGGGTATAAAATACGCATTTTTGCGTGAGTTTGTATGTTCGCGGCGGCCGAATTTGTGTTTTTATTTTGTTGTTCAAAAATCCACAGTTTGTCAATAATTCAACGTTGGACAAAAAATAGATAGTTTGAAAACATTTCGTCTTAGCTTATCAGGTTTTTGGATTTTAAAAATAAAAACCATTTTAACTTCGATTGTAAAACTGTTATGATGGACGTTGATGCACTACGAGCAGTACAAACAAGTGGCCCAACGATACCAAGCTCGTGCTTGTTACGCGCGGGACCCTTTACAATTTCGGGCAAAAATGCGAGTTCGCGAGGAAAATACATGAAACAAATAAATACGGGACATATGGCTACAACTATGATTGAAGCAAATGAGATAAAATTTTAATAGTTTAATACAGGAATAGAAGTTGAAGTACAAATAAATGATAAAGATTGTTATAATTAGTACAGAGAACGCGAAAGGGCTCATGCAGACTAAAATTAGATTTACATCGGGGCCAATTAAGAGGGTAATAGTTTCGTGTTAGTCTAAAGGGAATATTAAAAGTTAAACGGTTTACCAGTTCTACAGAATCAATGTCACCTCTTATAAGATTTTGCATAAAAATAGTACCAAGCATTATTATACGGTTTTCAAGAGTAGGTAGATTAAGCAATAGTAACACGGGTTTACAAAAAAAAAATTGATGAAATACGCACTTCATGAACCTATGATTTTCGGTTAAGGTACATCTCCCTGAGTAAGAAAAGGGCACTTCTAATTTTTTGTATGGTACAGTTTTTTTTTAAGTGTAAAAAACGTTTTTTGCACTTTTTTAATTTCTAACTCGAGTTGTGGTCAACCGATTTCGGCCATCCAAGACTCATTTTAAAGGTAAAAGAATGTCCTTCAACTTTCTTATACACAGCATTGAGTTCCATTCATAGGTTTAGAAGCTACACTTCGTCAAAGCTGAAAAAGTTGGAAAAAATGCAAAAAAGCTGACATAAATGGCTACTTTAAAAATACACGCCTAAAAACCGAAATTATTTTTATAGCTTATATGGTTAGATTGTACTTCGACAAAGAAAACAAGCTAATGATCGTTAAAATCCGCCAGTAAATTTTTTTGATATGAATTTTTTAAGCTCGGAACAACGTTGGTTTTTTGGCCGTTTACAGCTGTTAACTGAGGTTAACAGGGCTCTAACAGGGCTGTAATACACGTTTTTTCTAACTGAAATAATCTATATAAAATCGAACCTTTGGTTGTTTATTGAGTTGATGGTCTTGTAAGTTTGCTTAAATATGTATCTTTAAGTAGAAGTTATAAAAATAATTTCGGTTTTTAGGCGTGTATTTTTAAAGAAGACATTTATGTCAGCTTTTTTGTATTTTTTCCAACTTTTTCAGCTTTGACGCAGTGTAGCTTCTAAACCAATGAATGGAACTCAATGCTGTGTATAAGAAAGTTGAAGGACATTCTTTTACCTTTAAAATGAGTCTTGGATGGCCGAAATCGGTTGACCACAACTCGAGTTAGAAATTAAAAAAGTGCAAAAAACGTTTTTTACACTTAAAAAAAAACTGTACCATACAAAAAATTAGAAGTGCCCTTTTCTTACTCAGGGAGATGTACCCTAACCGAAAATCATAGGTTCATGAAGTGCGTATTTCATCAATTTTTTTTTGTAAACTGGTGTAATCTACTCTAGTAGGAAGGAAGCCTTACGTTTTGATCCCAGTTCAAACTACGAAGGGCAAAAAGAAGAAATTTTTTTTGTACCGACTCCATACGGTCAATGTGAACTTGATATTGTGGACTCCAAACTGAAGAACAATATTCCAAAATAGGATGGACAAGGGAGGTAAATAATAATTTGGTTAAATAAGGGTCATCAAATTCTTTTGACCAACGCTTTATAAACACAAGAACACTCATTGCTTTGTTGACAGTCGACATTATGTAACAGTCAAATTTAAGCTTCGGGTCCAGATGAACACCTAAATCGTTTACTGAATATATACGATCAAGGAGTACTTTTATATGAGGTCATTACTTTACATTTCAGGCAGTTCAAATTTAAGAGGTTATACTCACACCATATCTGAAAACTATCAATGCCTGATTGTAAGCCAAAACCAGACTCAATTTTATTATATGTCAAATAAAGCTTCACATCATCAGCATACATTAGTACACGAGAATGTGTTACGATAGACGGAAGATCCCGATGTCACGTGGATCATTTTGGAGACAGCGTTCTTAAATATAACAGTCCTTCCATTCAAATAGTTTTTTTAATCTTTTCTTAAATCCATTTATTACAGCAGATGACAATTCAAGGAGGTTAGTTGTGGTCGATCTTCTCTTAACAAAACCATGCTGACACGGTGATATTAGCGAGGAACATAAGTGTTGCAAATGAGAAGTAATAATACGTTCAAATGCTTTCGGAATTTCCGACAATTTAGAAATACCTCTATAATTCTAGGCATCGGCCTTCGCACCCTTTTTGTGGAGTGGAATAATGAAAGAGTCCTTCCAGATAGTTGGAAAAATTGATGATGAAATAGAGAAGTGAAAAAGTTTGAGAATCGGTTTACAAATGGTTGAAGCACAAAACTTAAGCACACACCCAGGGAGTCCATCAGGACCGGGAGAATAAGTTAAGTTAAGTTAAGCTAAATCTTTTAAGAGAGAACTTTCGGTAATTACAGGGTAAAAATACAATTAGCTCTATTTAAGGGGTTAGGGTAGATAGAATTTGACAAAGCAGCCGAACTGTAAGTAGTTTGGAAAAACTTATAAAACTGCACTCGATGCTAGCAGTGACAAATTTCGGCCGGTCTGTTATACTCTCTTGAGCTTTACAGTTATGTTCAGCTAGCAACCAAAATTTGGTCGGTAAATTTTGTGTGACGCAGCGACATTTTTTGAGCAATATTGTATTTCGAAAATAAACTATTTTTTTTTTGTTTTTTAAACTTAAATAATTTTATTATAAAAAGAAGGTAATTTTAATTAAATTAAAAAAGTACATTTAACTCATTAAATGTTATATTTAACTTTATTATATAATCTAATTTTTTAGTTAAGTTTAAAAAATCGGTCCTTTAATATTTCTTTATTATTAACAGCTATAAAAAATTGTTATTTTATTAAACAAATAAATATTATATAGTCGGATATTTACGGTTTCAGAAAGGGTATATGAGCATTGACACGCGCCAAAAGCGAAGATGAAACAAAAGAAGCATGGCAAAGGGGTGAGAAAAAGACTTGGTCCAATCACATTCTTTTTGAGGATTTCCTAAGAGAAGGATGTTTTTTGTTGCTCAGCGACTTATTTAATTTCTTACCAAGTGTTACTTAGCGTATCAACTATTTTTGTGCCAAGTGCTATAAAAAATAAAGTCAGGTAAGTGCAATCTTAATGTTAAGATTTTGTGAATTTGCACCAATTTTAAAAGTGTTTTATGTTATGTGTTTCGCAAAATAACCTAGAAAGTTCGCGGGCAATTAGCCGAAAGTGGCAAGTTAAAGTGCTTATTAAAAAGAAAATAATATTCATAAATAAATAAATACAAATATTAATACTTTTTTTTTTTTAGGAGCATTGATAAAAAATTCTGAAGACCCAGACAAGTGCCTCAAAATATTAAAAATAAGTTAATGTAATAAAAAACAAGAAATAATAATAATAATAATAATAATAATAATAATAATAATAATAATAATAATAATAATAATAATAATAATAATAATAATAATAATAATAATAATAATAATAATAATAATAATAATAATAATAATAATAATAATAATAATAATAATAATAATAATAATAATAATAATAATAATAATAATAATAATAATAATAATAATAATAATAATAATAATAATAATAATAATAATAATAATAATAATAATAATAATAATAATAATAATAATAATAATAATAATAATAATAATAATAATAATAATAATAATAATAATAATAATAATAATAATAATAATAATAATAATAATAATAATAATAATAATAATAATAATAATAATAATAATAATAATAATAATAATAATAATAATAATAATAATAATAATAATAATAATAATAATAATAATAATAATAATAATAATAATAATAATAATAATAATAATAATAATAATAATAATAATAATAATAATAATAATAATAATAATAATAATAATAATAATAATAATAATAATAATAATAATAATAATAATAATAATAATAATAATAATAATAATAATAATAATAATAATAATAATAATAATAATAATAATAATAATAATAATAATAATAATAATAATAATAATAATAATAATAATAATAATAATAATAATAATAATAATAATAATAATAATAATAATAATAATAATAATAATAATAATAATAATAATAATAATAATAATAATAATAATAATAATAATAATAATAATAATAATAATAATAATAATAATAATAATAATAATAATAATAATAATAATAATAATAATAATAATAATAATAATAATAATAATAATAATAATAATAATAATAATAATAATAATAATAATAATAATAATAATAATAATAATAATAATAATAATAATAATAATAATAATAATAATAATAATAATAATAATAATAATAATAATAATAATAATAATAATAATAATAATAATAATAATAATAATAATAATAATAATAATAATAATAATAATAATAATAATAATAATAATAATAATAATAATAATAATAATAATAATAATAATAATAATAATAATAATAATAATAATAATAATAATAATAATAATAATAATAATAATAATAATAATAATAATAATAATAATAATAATAATAATAATAATAATAATAATAATAATAATAATAATAATAATAATAATAATAATAATAATAATAATAATAATAATAATAATAATAATAATAATAATAATAATAATAATAATAATAATAGTCTTAATAACACAATTTAAAAAACTAAAACTGATGTAATCTACTCTAGTAGGAAGGAAGCCTTACGTTTTGATCCCAGTTCAAACTACGAAGGGCAAAAAGAAGAAATTTTTTTTGTACCGACTCCATACGGTCAATGTGAACTTGATATTGTGGACTCCAAACTGAAGAACAATATTCCAAAATAGGATGGACAAGGGAGGTAAATAATAATTTGGTTAAATAAGGGTCATCAAATTCTTTTGACCAACGCTTTATAAACACAAGAACACTCATTGCTTTGTTGACAGTCGACATTATGTAACAGTCAAATTTAAGCTTCGGGTCCAGATGAACACCTAAATCGTTTACTGAATATATACGATCAAGGAGTACTTTTATATGAGGTCATTACTTTACATTTCAGGCAGTTCAAATTTAAGAGGTTATACTCACACCATATCTGAAAACTATCAATGCCTGATTGTAAGCCAAAACCAGACTCCATTTTATTATATGTCAAACAAAGCTTAACATCATCAGCATACATTAGTACACGAGAATGTGTTACGATAGACGGAAGATCCCGATGTCACGTGGATCATTTTGGAGACAGCGTTCTTAAATATAACAGTCCTTCCATTCAAATAGTTTCTTTAATCTTTTCTTAAATCCATTTATTACAGCAGATGACAATTCAAGGAGGTTAGTTGTGGTCGATCTTCTCTTAACAAAACCATGCTGACACGGTGATATTAGCGAGGAACATAAGTGTTGCAAATGAGAAGTAATAATACGTTCAAATGCTTTCGGAATTTCCGACAATTTAGAAGTACCTCTATAATTCTAGGCATCGGCCTTCGCACCCTTTTTGTGGAGTGGAATAATGAAAGAGTCCTTCCAGATAGTTGGAAAAATTGATGATGAAATAGAGAAGTGAAAAAGTTTGAGAATCGGTTTACAAATGGTTGAAGCACAAAACTTAAGCACACACCCAGGGAGTCCATCAGGACCGGGAGAATAAGTTAAGTTAAGTTAAGCTAAATCTTTTAAGAGAGAACTTTTGGTAATTACAGGGTAAAAATACAATTAGCTCTATTTAAGTCTTAATAACACAATTTAAAAAACTAAATATATAAAATAAAATGAAATAAATAAAATGAATTAAATAAATAAAAATATATCCGTAATATATATTTTTTTAAATAAAATCGCAAATGAAATTTTGGAAAAAGTCATACACGAAATCACCTATGACACAGGTGACACGATGATGGATTTTCAGAAGTGACATTCCAGTGAAAAAATTCCGAAAGTCACACGTGAAATACTAAGTGACATGTCACAAGGTGGAGACCTCTCATATAAAAAATTTGTATAAGGCACTTGTGATTATACCTTAATAAAATTATTTAAAATAAAAAAAAGTAAAAAAACAAAAACAAACCCGTTACTCAGCTAAAGCAAGCTGTCTCAAGCAGGGCAAACCAAGCAGCCGCTTAAAAGTTGCGCCATCTACCGGCCATTTCATAATTTGATTATAACTTTTTACTGAGTGGGACGATTTAAAAATGTTCTTCTACATTTCCGTAGGCATTAATAACCCAAACAAAATGGCGTTTACACTTTTGCTCTAGCTATAAAACTGGGCGCCACAGCTTTTCGCGGCTTGTGGGCGTTATAGGGGAGGGGGGGGGGGGGGTTCCCGCTTTGGTCTATCAATATGTATTGATGAAACGAATACACATTCCTTTTCCCGTTAATCTACCTTCAAAACTGTGTGTGCCAGAGTTTTTCGCGGTTTGCGGGCGTTAGAGGAGGCGTGCCACATGGGCGTAAAAAACTTGCGCTGCGTATTAAACCCTAGAATCTGCATGCCAAATCTCAATCTAGCGGACATGGCTAGATCGACTCGGCTAGTGATCCTGATCAAGAATCTATCTGTTACATATTTTTGCACGAATCTTATATACCCTTTTACTCTACGAGTAAAGGGTATAATTACACAGAAAACCAGCAACCAGAGACACTCATACGGGAGGCCACTGTACTTTAGGTCAGTAACAAAGCGATTACATAATTGTCGCGTGGTGGTCTTTCAGGTGTAATGTGTGTGTGCGTGCCTTTGTTCTTGTGTGTGTTATTTAGGCAATATTTTTTGAATTTTCACACACAGAAAAAACTTAGACACTGCCGGTATTTCCCGGGCGATTTTCCGCCGTTTTCCGATTTTTCGAGGTTGCGGCGCAGAGCAGCATCGGAGCTGTGACCGTTGCATTTGCGCTGGTGATAAAAAACTGAAGCCTCTCTCCTCTTTGGCCTATCGCTTTCGGGAAAGCTGAGCTTTGCCTGGAACGTCCGGATGTCGGAGCGTATTGATGGAAAATGGGAGAATAATAATAAATAATAAATTAAATTGACTAAGGTCAGCATTGCCTAATTTTAGGGAAAACAGCAGATTTTTTTGCTTACCCAATATGGTAGAACCCACAAATAGTTAATGACTTTTCTAATTTTGGACTGGCTGGCACTTTAAATTAACTTTGAATTCGATTGCTTGTATTATGCACGTCTGCCTTGGTTGGCGTTAGAATTATAAAAGACCAACCCTCGCGTGCCAAGGCCTCATGTAACCAAAATTTCCCCAAATTTTGAAAAAGATCGCCATTTTTGTCTGCCAACCCACAGGGCTTTTATTTAATTTTAATTCCCTAATTTCTATTGAGCTGAGGTTAGTAGCGACTCATTCTCTTCAATAACCTGAGTGGGTGAAAAAAAATTAAAGTCTGCTTCTAGGCTTACTTATTTTGTCGACAAACTTATGAATGGAACTCAATGCTTTGTATAGGAAATTATTTAATTTAATTATTTTTAAAATGAGTATTTAATGACCAAATTCAACCTAACAGAACTCGAGCTACATAAAAAGCTACATAAAAAATGCCAAGTATTGGATAGTATATTAAACGACGATTTCTTTTGTTATGAGTTGACCGATCCTAATAACACATATCTCATTATACCCGTTACTCGTAGAGTAAAAGGGTATATTAGATTCGTGCAAAAGTATGTAACAGGCAGAAGGAAGCGTTTCCGACCATATAAAGTATATATATTCTTGATCAGGATCACTAGCCGAGTCGATCTAGCCATGTCCGTCTGTCCGTCTGTCCGTCTGTCCGTCTGTCTGTCCGTCTGTATGAACGCTGAGATCTTGGAAACTATAAAAGCTAGAAGATTGAGATTTGGCATGCAGATTCTAGGGGTTAATACGCAGCGCAAGTTTTTCACGCCGATGTGCCACGCCCTCTCTAACGCCCACAAACCGCGAAAAACTGTGACCCGTTCTGTATGAACGCTGAGATCTCGGAAACTATAAAAGCTAGAAGATTGGGATTTGGCATGCAGATTCTAGAGGTTATTACGCAGCGCAAGTTTTTCACGCCAAAGTGCCACGCCCCCTCTAACACCCACAAACCGCGAAAAACTGTGGCACCCACAGTTTTGAAGCTATATTAACGGGAAAAGAAATGTGTATTTGTTTCATCAATACTTATTGATAGACCAAAGTGGGAAACCCCCCCTCCCCCTAACGCCCACAAACCGCGAAAAACAGTGGCACCCGTCTGTATGAACGCTGAGATCTCGGAAACTATAAAAGCTAGAAGATTGGGATTTGGCATGCAAATTCTAGGGGTTAATACGCAGCGCAAGTTTTTCATGCCGATATGCCACGCCCCCTCTAACGCTTACAAACCGCGAAAAACTGTGGCACCCACAGTTTTGAAGCTATATTAACGGGAAAAGCAATGTGTATTCGTTTCATCAATACATATTGATAGACCAAAGTTGGAAACCCCCCTCCCCCTAACGCCCACAAACCGCGAAAAGCTGTGGCGCCCATAGTTTTAAAGCTAGAGCAAAAGTGTTAACGCAATTTTGTTTGGGTTATTAACGCCTACCGAAATGTAGAAGAAATTTTTTAAATTTTTTGAAGCGGCTGCTTGGTTTGCCTTGCTTGAGACTGCTGACTTTAGCTGAGTAACGGGTATTTGATAGTCGAGGCACTCGACTATAGCGTTCCCTCTTGTTTTTTAGTCGTTTTATGTAATATCTAAAAAAAATAAAGAAATAAAGAATTTAAAATTGTTCTATTTTTATTAAAATTTGGAGCTCATGTAACTTTGGTTTTGACAAGTATTTTCCTCATATTCTACGGTTTTATTTATTACGGTTTATTGATTAAGAGTAGCATTTTTAAAGAATTTTTAAGGAATCACAAGCCATACTTAAGTGTTAAAGTTCCTTTTAAGCTTAAAATCAAATTTTAGTGTGGATAATGGCTTTGATGTAACCAAATTTAGGCTTGGAAACTTTTTGGAAAGCCCAATTGGCCCAGATTTCTTATAGATATGATTCTAACTTATAAGAAAATACTTACCGTAGCCCCATTCTAGATTTAATATTTTTAAATTTATAAGAAACAGAAGTGTACTTATTATTTTGACCATACTAAAACCGACCTTTCAGCACAAATGTATGGCTTACTTGATATAGACAGTGTTTGAGCTCAAGCGTGACTTGTAGCACAATGGATGTTGACGAGGCCTCTTTACGTAGGGCGGAAAATAAAGCCCCGGAGTTACAAGATGGAATGATAACTGATTTATTCTGATTTTGACGCAAGCTTATATACTACTTGTAGCACGGAAGTTAAGTGTACAGAATGGTGGAGTGGGTTATATTCTGGAGCAGGTCAGTAAGTTCTGATTATGGTAGCGGTTCACGTAGTTGGGTCAGCTGACACTGCAGAATGTGCTGACCGCTTGGCGGGTCGGTGATACATCGAGTCAACCGTTGATGTTGACTATGTAGAATATGCCGATCAGCAAGTACTATCTATTTTGACCAATGGTGTATATTTGGACATGTTTTTATTTGCTTAAATGTAGGGGAGTGTAGGGTAACGTGACGAACTTGTCGAATCTAAAATAAATAAATAGTCGTCTCCCCTTATCGTGTTGACAATGTAATATTAATAAGAAGTCCAGTAATTTCTTCGTAAGAAAATTTTTGCTAAAAATGTGGTGCGCAAATTATTATTTATTCAATTTATTTGAGTGGAAAATAAAATCAGGTTATTATATGCACGTAAAAATTAGATCTTTATCAACAGTTTGCGGTACTTGACATTTTTTTCTTTTGCGCCGTTTGAGAGTGACACCGTTTTTGCTCCAAGTCTACCTTGTAGGGTATCATGACGAACATTTTGCAGGGTATGGTCTCGAACTTTATTTATTCTAGAAATTGAATTGTTATCGTTGATTTTGTTAAGAATACTTATAATATTAACAGTGTCTATGGGGAAAACAACGAATATGCCACCCTAATATTATTTATAATTAAAAACGCACGAATAGGTTCTATTATATGTATAGCATTTATTCGAAACGGCAAACGGACTGAGTGATAAAGCTTGGCTCTAAGCTCTTCATATATACGCAAAGAGTGGACGGGAGTTAAGGATGGCAGAAATCTCATATGCAAGAGTTCTTAATTCATCGATGACTAAGGCGAATGCACCGACGACTCTGTAGAAGTGAAATTTTGCTGATTTCACAATTTCATAAGCCGCCAAAGTGGGGGGCACGCGGAGGGATGAACTTCCAATCGATCCCATCAGCTAAGCAGACTGATGATATCGATGTTGTGTGCTGATCGCTTAAAAAGAGCTCTTTCAGTTCGGCAAGCTCGCTCTTTGCACAGACAAAGTTGGTAGCATTGTCGCTCCAAGTGGTACAAGGACTGCCTCTAAGGCTGATGAATTTCCTCAGCGCTGCGATGAACGAATCCGTCGTGAGATTCTGAACCACTTCCAAATGAGCAGCCTTCGTGGAAAAGCAGACAAAGACGGCGATATAGCACTTGCGGGGTGCCTTATCTCTGGCCCCTGCCTTATGATAGAATGGCCCACAATAGTCCACTCCTGTGGTATGAAAAACTGGATTGGGCTGCACTCTATTTGCTGGCAGGCTACCCATGACGTGCTCCCAAGTAACAGGCTTCATTCGGAAACATCGAACGTATTTGTTGATAACGCTGGCTACGAACTTGCGGCCTCCAATCGACCAGTACCTTTGTAATGCGGCAAGCAGCGCCTGCGATTTTGCATGCAAATATTTATTATGATAATAAACGATGATCGCCTTGGTGACTGGATGATCCTTGAGCAATAGTATCGGATGCCTCGTGTCAAAGTCCAAGTTTGCGTTCTGCAGCCTTCCACCAACGCGAAGTAACCCATCGGAGCCGAGTATAGGCCTAAGCGACACCAGCTTGCTTTCCTGTGGAAACGGCTTGCCCTGGCTAAGAGATACGTACTCCTGCGTCAAGTAACCCTGTTGAATGCCCCTTTAAAGAAGTACAGTTCCAGAGTTGACCTTCTCTACCGAAAGACGACCTTTTAACAGCACAGATTTGGCTCTGCAATTTGAAATGAACCGATAAATGTATATAACAGTAATGATGAGTGATTCAGAAAATCGTAACCTACGAATTTCCTTTTCAGGCGAGATGTTAATTTGGGAGGGGTGCCGCACGCAATTTATAAAAATTTCTCCGACTCTCGCTCGCCAGCAATTAGGGTGGTATTCTTGCCACGCCCCCAAGGTGCCTATGCTCATTACTTCCATAAAAAAACTTGCGTGCAAATGACAAGCTAATCTTGGTTAGAGGATCACTACTCATAAATAGCCACTAGGAAACGGTTTAAGGGATAGATAACAAAAAAAAGAATTCATTTGCAAAACAAGGATTTGCTGCCCCTCCGAACGTCCAAGCCTCTGGTGTTTTTAGGCCTGGTTTGCCCACCCAACCTGTGGCTATCATAATCCTGTTGATAGTTAATTTGGTCGATAATAGCCCCTTCGTTCGAGGGTCTCAAAGGGTCATGTTAGCTAGGGTCAAAAATGGGGTTTTTAGTACATTATAAAAATTTATTTACTTGCTAGACATAATAAAATATAAATCTGGGCCTAATATTAAAACATACATATTGAATAAATATTATAACATGGACGAACGAAAATAGTATCAAATAAGAATAAAAATATAATGTAGGTGGCAAAGCTTTTAAAACATTATCAAAGTTAAAACAAATGAATAAATATATATCTGATTTCTAGAGTTACGAAAACGGAATGGGACTGAGCAAAAACCTTTTGATTAATGTAAATTTAGGCTCGCATGTTGACATCGAACATATAAACGAACATGCAACGAACATGCAAACAAACTTGAGTGGAATTTTCGAAGAAGAGGTTCGATCGATTTATACTTGTTTTTACTTTGTCTCTACTTTTAATTTTTGTTTTAAACGTTAAATTCTGATTTATGTCCCGTCCTTTTTCTTTTTTAAAAACATTGCATTGCTTTTGTGGGATTTCTTATTGATTTTCACTTTGCTCTTTCTTCTTTATCGTATTGTCAAAATTGGTTACGTAATACAGGAGGATTTTCACTCACCACCAAAACTGCAGATCCATCGAAGAAAGCGCTTTCCTGGACGACCTGTGGCTAAAAATTCAAACTCAAAAAAAACAAAGAAAATCACACCCTTTTTCACTTTTTTTATGGGGACATTAAAACTTTTTTTTCTCTCTCTTTTTCCCTTCTTTTGGAGAGGTTAGAATATTGGGACAACAACAACAACTACCACTTCGAACCACTTCTCGCCATGCTTATTCCTTCATTCTCTTTTACATTCCTTTTTTCTTTGGAATTTGCTCTGGCCCACGGAAAAAAAATTAACAAAATAAAACTTATTCACTAACAAAATAAAATTATCCTCTATAAAAAAAACTACCGCCGAACTGCATCTCCTTCTGCGAATCACTGGTTAACTAAGGCTTCTGCCTCGCTGCCGTTGGCAGATCTCCTCCGGGAACTTTAACTTCGCGCGAGATGGTCGCCGATCACACGCTTTAAAACTGGCTCACTTTTCAGCCACTTTTCCGCCGGAAAACTGCCTTTTCTCTTGGCGAAAATTCACCCACGCTTCGCGAAGAAAAAACTGCACGCCTTCGAGCGCGGTTGTTCTTGAACTGCTCGTTCAACCCACAAGTTTGGAGTTGGGCCTAATGAGTGGAACTCAAGCCCTGCATTGAGCTTTTTGCTTATGCATATACTTTGCAAATGCAAATGCAATAAAACCCCAAAAATAAATATTGTTAGATGATCGCTGGTCCTGGCTGCTGGTTCTTTCCGCTGGCTTCAAAACTCTGTGAGGTCCGTTTTCCCCAATTTGGCTTGTCTTCGTATTCTCGTTTGTGGCACGGTAAAATTCGTCCAAACGCCGAGCCTAGTGAACATATAATTTTGGCAAGCCTTTCTTTATAAAAACCCAACCTGTTCTTACCTCCATGGACTCAGCGCTGGCAAAAAAAAAGATAAGCCGCCGCCTTTTCAATCTGCAACTTTGGCCGTTGGATATAAATTTGCACTCGCACTTCTTTTGGCCTCAACTTATTGCCGTGCACAACTCGCCTTAACAAGGTGTGAAAAAGGAATGAAGGCTATAGACGCTGGACTTTTGGCGCTAACCCTTGCCAATACCTTTGGTCAGAGAGACAATGCCCCATAACACGGTTGACATTTCACCCTGTTACTCTCCTCCGGGTCTTTCTATGCCCCTTTTTAGTTCCATCCTTGACTCTTAGATGGCGCCCCATCTCCAAATATCTATACTCTTCAGATACAAGCGTTACAAAGCCCCCCACCAAGACTCTGGCTTGGGGTTTGACACCCTAAGACAGATCACACCAAGAGCTTGTATCTGCCTTGCTTACTGTCTCATATCTTTAGCATGATACTTTCCCAGGAGATGGCCCTGCAGGTCCTCTAACTCATAGCATGAGTTTCCAACTCTCTTGCGAACTCTGGCTTTTACGAATGCTGGGCCTAATTTGGCACTATACCCTGCCGCAAAATTACTTTGCTTAAAATTTTTGTAGAATACTTCCTGCCCTTCTTGATAGGTTATTTCTCTAGACCGCAAATTATACTGACGCTCATTTTTCTCATTCTGTTTCCTCAACACCTCACACGCCTTTTTCCGGACTATTTCCAACGAATCATCTTTAGAGAACGCTAATGACCTGTCCTCAAGAATACCTAAATCTCTTAACAGTTTGTACGATGATCCTGAGGAGACGAAGTTCTGGCCAAATGCCATATAATAAGGGCTGGTACCAAGCGCCGAATGGACTGCTGTACGGAGAGCGCAGCAAATACTGCTGAGCTGCTCGTCCCAATTCTTCTGATCAGGTCTGACATAAGACCTAATTGCCGCAATGACCGACCGATTAACCCTTTCCGATGCGTTTGACTGGGGCGAATAAGCAGCGGTCAAAGTATGGGAAATAGAATATTCTCTCAGCAATTTCTGAAAAGTCTCAGCCCTGAACTGCGATCCATTATCGGATACAATGGTTTCTGGTACGCCGAAAGTGTGAAAAAGATCTTGCTGCAGATATTTAATTACTACATCTGCCGTGAACTTCTTAACCGCCTTTAAAAATACAAACTTGGAGTAATGGTCCAACACTATAAATATTCCAATATTACCACTTCGAGACCGAGGGTATGGACCGAGAAAGTCAATATAAAGACGCTGGAAAAATCGCTCTGATACAGGCGCCACGCCCATTGGTGGTCGTTGTGTTCTATTTGGCGCTTTGGTGGATTTGCAAATCTCACAAGATTGCGTATACGACTTCACGTCGTTGACTAATCCCGGCCAATAGTAGTATCGGCGAACCCTTTCCAAAGTCTTATGGATGCCTCCATGAGAAGCAAGAGGTTCGTCATGATTCTTTTTTAGAACCTCCGCAACTAATTCCTCTGGAACCCATAACTTCCAATTGAAAATATCATGCAGCTGGTCTCCTGTTGCATGATCGGATCTCCGATAAACGAGTCCGTCTACGACTTTTAAATCTGGCAATTGCTTCTGATTGGCTTTGACTTTGTCTACAATTTCCAAATACTTGGCTGACTTGAATTCTGGGGCTTGAAGATCTATTAAAAGACCGTGTCTCGCCTCTACTGCCGCTACTTCTGCCTCGTTGACTCTGGACAAAGCATCCGGTACAACATTCATTTTTCCACTTCTATGTTCAATTTTGAAATTAAATCCTTGCAATTTTAATGCCCAACGAGCCAGGCGAGAGTGGAGGTCCGTCTGACTCATGAGCCATTTGAGTGAAGCATGGTCAGTAATCACCGTAAACTCATGACCTTCTATGTATGGCCGAAAACGCTTGATACAAATAATGGCCGCGAGACACTCCTGTTCGGTTACCGAGTAATTCCTTTGGGCTTTGTTTAATTTTTTTGACACAAACGCAATGGGATACTCGTCACCCTGATCTGTCTTTTGGACTAATACACCCCCCACTCCAGACTTACTTGCATCGCATTGCACGTAAAAAGGTCTTGTAAAATCCGCGCTGCGTAGCACTGGAGCGGAACATAGCATATCCTTAAGCAAGGCAAATGCTTTTTCCCCCTCCGGAGTCATTTCGAACTTTTTCTTTGGCTTCAACAAATCTGTGAGTGGAGAAGATACCGACGCAAAATTATTAATGAACTTGCGATACCACCCCACCATACCGAGAAAACTGCGAAGGGATCTTAAATTCTTAGGAAGTGGAAAGTCTGCCATGGCCGAGATTTTCTCTGGATCAGTACGAATAATCCCTTCTCCTACGATGTGCCCAAGGTATTTCACCGATCGCATACAGAATTTGCTTTTCTCTACATTTAGAGTGAGTCCAGCTATTTTTATTTGCTCGGCCACTGCACTTAGAACCCTCATGTGGGTTTCAAATGTGTCTGAGACGACCAAAAGATCGTCTAGATAAACAAAAACTTCGTTCCTGAGATCAGGCGGAATTACTTTGTCCATCAAGCGGGTCATTGTTTGAGACGCGTTGGTCAAACCGAATGGCATCACCTTGTATTGGTACAAGGGCTTTCCTGGAATGGTAAATGCTGTTTTATCCCTAGAACTTGGCTCCAATGGGATCTGCCAATAGGCATCTTTCAAATCGAGGCTGGAAATATACATTGCCTTTGGAAGTCGGGATAAAATCCCATCGATTTGGGGCAAAGGATAAGCATCCTTTGTGGTAGCCGCGTTGACTTTACGACTGTCCAAACATAAACGTACTTTTCCGGGTTTTTGTACTAGGACAACTGGCGAAGACCACGCACTTTGAGACTCCTCAATCACCCCCATTTCCAACATTCGGTCGATCTCTTTGTAAAGAAGCTTTTCAATCGCAGGAGACACCGGAAAATGACGTTGTTTGATCGGCTTGGCTTCGCCAACATCAATTTCGTGAGAAATAAGAGTGGTTTTTCCCAATCCCGAAGAGGCAAACGAAGGAAATTTCCCAATAACTTCACCGAGACTGCGTTGCTGACTTTCAGTCAGCTTATGTGAATCCGAAGCAATTTCAGATACCTGCATGGACGGTGGCAACAAATTAAAGACTGACCAAAACGTAATGCCTAAGTATAAATCCTGATTTAAGGTTGGTATAATATGGAACTCCAGCTCCTTAGTTTCATCCTTATACTTTACAGCCGTTTGAAGTTTTCCTACTACATCTTGCTTTTGGCCATCTGCCGTGGTAGCAACTGTTGCAACTCTTTTAAACGGAATTCTGCTTCGTATCAGTTGTTCTGCCAATTTCCCACCAATCACGTTAATGGCAGCACCCGTATCTAGCAATCCTACCACTACCCTATCTAGGAGCACGACTTCAGCATAAGGACGATTATCATTGTTTTTAAACCTAATAGTATTTATCGTTTTCACATTATTCCAATAGGACCTTATTCTATTAGTATTTCTAGACTTTACTTTTTCCTCCAAATTTGGCCTTAAATCTACTACTTGTTGAACCAAAAAATCTGCCCAACATTCCTTGATCTGATCAGATGTAGATGCTCTTGCTGGGTCTTCTAACGCCTGGACTGGACGTACTAGTTCCGATCCTCGTTTGTCGACTTGTCCCTCGGAACACTTGACTGCTGTCGACTGCTGAAAGTGTTCGCCTTCCCGTTTTTTGAACAATTGGGACAAGTATGGTGGTAATTATTTGGAGCGCCACATCCAAAACAAAACACCTTCCGCTTCATTTGACATTGCTTGTACCGATGGCCTTCCTTGCGACAATTCCAGCATATGAGCGCCACCGCACAGACTTCGTTATTCGCTTCGCCCTCAGAGAACTCCTCAGCATCTTTCATCTCCTCAACCAACTCAGATACTTGCTTGCGGAAAGGCACTACCTTCTGATATCCCTGGGATTTTCGGACATCTTCTAAAAAGCTTTCCCTACGTCGGCATATTGCCCTTAACCCTTCTACTGATTGAACTGGAATGTTTAGAATTTCATGTCTTATTTCTGGCCTTAGATTTCTTTTTAAAATTTCTACCACTTCCTTATTGGTCAGAGGCATATCCAGGTGGTCCATTAATTCCTGTATTGCATCATAAAACGTATCGAATCCTTCCCTTTCCCGCTGCTTCCTATCTCGAATCGCTTCTCGGATATCTAAGTCCGTCCGTTCCTCTCTGAATTGCCTTCTAAGTGCAGTGCAAAGATAATCCCATCGCAGTTCGTGGGTATTTTTATGATACCTCCAGTAAAATTCCCTCGCTTTTCCTTCAAACAGAAGGCTAGCATTGCTGCTTAGGATCGCAAAATTGCCTTCTAGCGTCTGTCTGGTGAGAGCCTCCACTCGATAAATAAAATTGTCGACACTGAGGCCTTCAGGATTTCCACTAAACCGCAATTTCCAACTGTTTAAAATATGGCCTACTTTGTCGGGCCTCTGGCTTAGGTCTGAATGATTACTCCTGGGTGTTTCGCGACCGGAGCCTGATGGTTCATCCATGTTGAGTAGTGGAATTTGACCTAGAGACTCCCTTCCAAGTAACGCCCCCGGGTTAGCAACTTCTTCAGCTGGAAAGGGTGTTGGAACATTGGCTTGAATCAACCTAGTCATCTGTTCTGATAATTGGGTCATCAAATCATTTTGCATGGACTTTACCGCGTCTAAAATGGTGCTCTGGATCAGTTCTTTCTGAGCCAGTCCCAAAACTGCTGCCCCTGATGAACCACTGGGTGTAGTTTCTAATATCTGCCCTTTATTTCCCCGAGTGTTTTGAGATGGAGTATCAGCTTTTTCGAAGCACACTGTGTTACAAGTGGGACACGTTGTTTTCTTTTTGGAATAGGCTGTGGTGCAGGACGTATGAAAAACATGACCGCATTTGGTTTTATAAATCTTTCCAACGTCTAAAGAAACTTCGCACAAAGGACACTTTTGTGCCACATTCTCCTCGGTATCTGACATGGCGGATTTCTTCAAAAATTTAGGCTGGACAAAAAACTAAAAATAATAAAAATTTAAAACTCCCTGAGGAACACAAAAACGAAACAAAAAAAATTCTAAGACTTATAATAAAAATAAACTAAATAAATTTACGATTAAATCTTAAAGTTCTTACTAAATTTGAAATTAGCTATGTTTTTTTTTGGTAATTCAACCAACCGAAAAGGTCGATGAACTTTCGTTGGATCAGCTGTTTCGCTTACTTCCAACAGAAATTTGCCTACTTTCGTTTTTGGTTTGATCGAACCGATACGGAACTGACCTACGCCAATATAGAGCTGACCTACTTTTCTCACTGGTTTGATCGAACCAATGCGGGATTTGACCTAGATTCGATATCGAACCAACTGGTATGATCGCATGATTTAAAATTTTGATCCAAAATTATAATGAAAAGATATATTTATTTGATACAAAAGTGTACGGCAAAACCGAAAAGATCGCAAACGACAAATAAATCATAAAATAATTGACCCTGAGCATAACTAAACCCCCTGAGACAAAACCTGTATGCAAGGAATAAAAGAGAATAGGATAGAAAGAATAGATAAGAATGCACGTGAGTGGCGCCTGACACCTGTTGTTTGAGCAAACACAACAACAACAAATGTGGCTTGCCGACAGCGGTTAGGCGCTCGCGATTACCCGCTTTTGCCTATCATCCAAGCTTCGTGCACTGCCATAAAAACAATTTAGCTTCCCATTTTTTTTCGTGGTCAGCAAAACTTTCAATATGAATTAATTGCTGCATTTCCAAAGCGATTTTATTGTTTGGGAAAGCTAACGCTGCTATTTTATTTCATAAATTTGAATATTTCTCTGAGTTTTAACATCATCCGTGGTCAGGCAATACGGTTGTAATTAAACTATTAATGCCTGCAATTCCTATGCGTATGATGATAAAACCTATGGACTCGGACTCGATGTGGATAGAGGGTATGCTAATAGGGTTTTTCTCCCTCGTTGAAGTTTAGATCAAACCGTGGCCGGACGACCCTACTTCCCAGTATTTAGTCTCTCCGTGTCCTATGCGACTGATCGAACTTCGAACGAGGTTGAACGTGGTTTGAGCTACAAAACGAGATCAAACTCCGTTTGTGGCTAAATCAACCAATAAATTAATTGATTTTTCCCCAAAGTAAGATCTGTTTTGCAAACTCTGGCTAAAATGAGTAATTGTGATGGTGAGCTACGTTACTTAACGTGGCCCTGAAGTTGGGCGCCATTTATAACAGTAATGATGGGTGATTCAGAAAATCGTAACCTACGAATTTCCTTTTCAGGCGAGATGTTAATTTGGGAGGGGTGCCGCACGCAATTTATAAAAATTTCTCCGACTCTCGCTCGCCAGCAATTAGGGTGGTATTCTTGCCACGCCCCCCAAGGTGCCTATGCTCATTACTTCCATAAAAAAACTTGCGTGCAAATGACAAGCTAATCTTGGTTAGAGGATCACTACTCATAAATAGCCACTAGGAAACGGTTTAAGGGATAGATAACAAAAAAAGAATTCATTTGCAAAACAAGGATTTGCTGCCCCTCCGAACGTCCAAGCCTCTGGTGTTTTTAGGCCTGGTTTGCCCACCCAACCTGTGGCTATCATAATCCTGTTGATAGTTAATTTGGTCGATAATAGCCCCTTCGTTCGAGGGTCTCAAAGGGTCATGTTAGCTAGGGTCAAAAATGGGGTTTTTAGTACATTATAAAAATTTATTTACTTGCTAGACATAATAAAATATAAATCTGGGCCTAATATTAAAACATACATATTGAATAAATATTATAACATGGACGAACGAAAATAGTATCAAATAAGAATAAAAATATAATGTAGGTGGCAAAGCTTTTAAAACATTATCAAAGTTAAAACAAATGAATAAATATATATCTGATTTCTAGAGTTACGAAAACGGAATGGGACTGAGCAAAAACCTTTTGATTAATGTAAATTTAGGCTCGCATGTTGACATCGAACATATAAACGAACATGCAACGAACATGCAAACAAACTGGAGTGGAATTTTCGAAGAAGAGGTTCGATCAATTTATACTTGTTTTTACTTTGTTTTTACTTTGTCTCTACTTTTAATTCTTGTTTGAAACGTTAAATTCTGATTTATGTCCCGTCCTTTTTCTTTTTTAAAAACATTGCATTGCTTTTGTGGGATTTCTTATTGATTTTCACTTTGCTCTTTTTTCTTTATCGTATTGTCAAAATTGGTTACGTAATACAGGAGGATTTTCACTCACCACCAAAACTGCAGATCCATCGAAGAAAGCGCTTTCCTGGACGACCTGTGGCTAAAAATTCAAACTCAAAAAAAACAAAGAAAATCACACCCTTTTTCACTTTTTTTATGGGGACATTAAAACTTTTTTTCTCTCTCTTTTTCCCTTCTTTTGGAGAGGTTAGAATTTTGGGACAACAACAACAACTACCACTTCGAACCACTTCTCGCCATGCTTATTCCTTCATTCTCTTTTACATTCCTTTTTTCTTTGGAATTTGCTCTGGCCCACGGAAAAAAAATTAACAAAATAAAACTTATTCACTAACAAAATAAAATTATCCTCTACAAACAAAACTACCGCCGAACTGAATCTCCTTCTGCGAATCACTGGTTAACTAAGGCTTCTGCCTCGCTGCCGTTGGCAGATCTCCTCCGGGAACTTTAACTTCGCGCGAGATGGTCGCCGATCACACGCTTTAAAACTGGCTCACTTTTCAGCCACTTTTCCGCCGGAAAACTGCCTTTTCTCTTGGCGAAAATTCACCCACGCTTCGCGAAGAAAAAACTGCACGCCTTCGAGCGCGGTTGTTCTTGAACTGCTCGTTCAACCCACAAGTTTGGAGTTGGGCCTAATGAGTGGAACTCAAGCCCTGCATTGAGCTTATTGCTTATGCATATACTTTGCCAATGCAAATGCAATAAAACCCCAAAAATAAATATTGTTAGATGATCGCTGGTCCTGGCTGCTGGTTCTTTCCGCTGGCTTCAAAACTCTGTGAGGTCCGTTTTCCCCAATTTGGCTTGTCTTTGTATTCTCGGTTGTGGCACGGTAAAATTCGTCCAAACGCCGAGCCTAGTGAACATATAATTTTGGCAAGCCTTTCTTTATAAAAACCCAACCTGTTCTTACCTCCATGGACTCAGCGCTGGCAAAAAAAAGATAAGCCGCCGCCTTTTCAATCTGCAACTTTGGCCGTTGGATATAAATTTGCACTCGCACTTCTTTTGGCCTCAACTTATTGCCGTGCACAACTCGCCTTAACAAGGTGTGAAAAAGGAATGAAGGCTATAGACGCTGGACTTTTGGCGCTAACCCTTGCCAATATCTTTGGTCAGAGAGACAATGCCCCATAACACGGTTGACATTTCACCCTGTTACTCTCCTCCGGGTCTTTCTATGCCCCTTTTTAGTTCCATCCTTGACTCTTAGATGGCGCCCCATCTCCAAATATCTATACTCTTCAGATACAAGCGTTACATGTATGCAAATACACGCTGCAACTTATCAAAAGAGTTGAGGAATTTGCAGTTTGACAAACTGTCTATACAACGGTCCCAATTAAAGCCATAGAACGTCGCTCGGGAAAATCCTTTCCTGCGTCTAGCAGGACGAACTTTGCGATAGGAATGGAGGCCCGTTCGCCCAAAGAGAATGTTCCAAAAATTCTCTCGGGGTACATCCTCGTGATACGACGTCTGCTGGATTCAAGTTTGTAGGAACGTGATGCCAAGACATGTTTTTCGTCATCTCCTCAATTTTCGCGATTCTGTTTGATACGAAAACGTTAAACTCCCTCGGAGGTTGCCGAATCCACGCCAACACAATGGACGAGTCCGACCAGCAATGAAAGGTGCAATCGAAATCTATGGCTTCCTTGACGTTTACGATTAGCTTTGCCAATAAAAGCGCTGCGGAAAGTTCTAATCTTGGAATTGTTAAGGCCTTCAATGGAGCTACCCTTGACTTGGCACATAGCAGATGGACTTTCAATTCTCCATTGGTCTCCGATCCCAAATATAGACACGCTCCATAAGCTGACATGCTAGCATGGCAGAATCCATGCAAATCGACGGCAGCCCTTGGTTGCAGTACGAATCGTGGAAATTTTATGTTCTGTACGACCAATAACTGTGTGGTCAACTCCTTCCCAAGAATGGGCTCTGGCAGTACGTCATTCCAATCCACGTTCGCACTCCATAGAGATTGCATAAAAATTTACATTTTGTGATAATTCAGGTTATTGAACCGAGGATCATAGAATTTGGCATTCGTTGACAATGCAACCCGCTTAGTGGGTCGTTGGTTAATTGGCACTTGAGAAAAACTAAATAGGAGTTGATCAGAAGATGGATCCCATACTAGTCCCAATACCTTGGCGACATCCGAGCCATCGTGAAATTTGATTAGCTGCTCTTTGTCGCATTCAGACTCTCCTTCCAGGGCTGCTGATTAAATCATCCACATAGAAATCTCTACTAACAATTTTTGATACAATAGGAAATGATTCCTGCTCATCGTAAGAGAGTTGATGCATGGCCCTTATAGCCAAGAAGGCAGCTGGATTGGTTTCATAGGTCACAGTGTACAATTTAAAAACACCCAACTCTTCCGTGGAGTTCTCTCTTCAAATGATGCACTGCAAAAAGTCATCCGGGTACGAAACACGCACGGAACGGTACATCTTGCAGATATCTCCACAAAGGGAAACTTTTAAAAATTGAAAGCGAAGCAGTATATTGAAGATTTTTTGTTAAATGGTTGGTCCTACCAGAAGTAAGTCGTTCAGAGAGCTACCAGAAGTTGTTTTAGCAGATCCATCAAAGCTTCACAGTCGTGCTCTCCTGCTTATGTACGCAATGGTGGGACAAAAAAAAATGTTGTTTCTGACGGTTCCTTTCTTACAAGAGACATTTGACCTAAATCAGTATATGCCTCCAAAAATGCTAGTGAATTTTGTAGTGAAAAGTTGTTCACATCGCAAGTCTTCCGGCAATGAAAATGGGTTAGATGAAGTAAAGTCCTCAATTTTCCAAAATCGCTTTACTATGGCGGCAAGTGTTTCATCGGAATGATCAGCTGGGTCCTTGATGCTGGCTTGTAAAACTGATTTATAAGTTGACATGCTAGATGATAACCCTCCAGAGACTATCTAGCCAAGTTTGATGTTCTGAAGAGTTGGCAAAGACCTATCCAAATGAATTTGTCCTACAGGTATATATATACAGTACTTTAAACTTTAATCGCGTTTTTCTCGAAACCACTTTTTTTTTGAGACTGCCGGAAACATAACTCGAACAAATCTTAATCGATCGATCTGAAATATATTCAAAATAAATATATCTATCGACACACGTAAGATTTTTTTTTATATTGCTTACTTTTTTTTATCAACAATTTTGTGACGTTTTTTCAATCACTTTTTTTCAATTACTCACCATTTTGCAATAAATCAATATATTGCAAAAATCCTACGTGTGTCAAAAGCTGTTGATGTATAGAAACAAACAAAATTTAGATCAAAAATCTAGAGCGCTACTTCTGCTAGACACCACTGGTTTATATGTTTTTCTTACCAATCAAGTATTGCATTAAATGTTCCACACCGAGTTCATTCATTAAATTGGTTAATTTTAATTTGTCAGTGTCCTCGGGTACGGGCGGACATATGTATATTGCCTCAAATGTTGAGCACGGTATCGGGTCAACTGTATTCTTTTGATCCTTCACCTCCTCAATGTTTTCATCAGGCTCCAAATCCGAAAGGTTTATACGCTTTCTTTTAACTTTAGCCGGCATTTCAAAACGCACTGCTCTTTTACCCATTTTTTCGATTTCACAAGCAATAAGCCAGTCATGCACGCGAACAATTGGGAATGGTTCAGTGTGACCATTCCGCTAAATCTTCGACATCTATTAAGAAATCGATGTTAAAAATATTACTAGTTTGAAGCAAATGAAAAAAGGGATTGAAGGTGTGGGGGCGTCGCAAGTCTTTCTTCACGACTGGAGGCAGCTTCTTGGTGGGCGTTGCAGCGGGTTGCATGTAGCCGATGGCAAGCTGTGGGAAGAGAAAAGAAAGCACTTGGCGATCGCGGTGCGAAATGCAGAAAAAGGAAACACGAAATGACTTTTCGGTATTAGCGCGGACCGGTCGGGCGTGTATTAGTTTCACTTGTACAAAGAGAACTCATCTTAAGCTAATTGCGCGCTGTGCTTCAGAGCGCCATGGAGAGATTTTAGGGAGCGGGAAGGCGAAAGAGCCTGGAAACCGCAAGCGTCCAGTGCGGGAGAGTGGAAGAGTCTGGACTCGCGAGCGGGCGATTAGGCACTCTAACGGGGGAAGAGATGCACTGGAAAAGCGGGGGGATTTAAGAGCGGGGGGAGCGGCGTAAACTTTCCGCCCCCCTTGCAATCGCTAGCGTTGCAACGAAGCAAACACTAGGACTGGTTGCAGGCTCCGGACAGTATCCACCCGAACGCCGTCCTCTGAGTCACTGGAAGTCCTTCGTCGACCAAAAGAAATCCAGGTCGGATGACCTTGGCGTAGACATCCGCATTCAGGATCACGGTAAATAAAACAGCTGTCGGCCAGCGCGAGGTCGCCGTATTTGCTGACCACTGTGTCAGCGAGCTCACGGATGGGGGTGCGGATGCGGACGTTCGGCTCCACCTTCAGGACCACCTCCAACTTGAAGCCGTCGTCGCGCTTCGAGCGAATCGTCGCCGTGCAGATCCGCTCGTCGCCGACGGTGGTAGTCGGCAAGCGGAACGCAGACGCCAGGGATGCGTCGATGCAGCTCGTCGGCGTACACGGGTCGATGAGGGCGGCCGTGTCGAACTTTTTCATCCCGGTCTCCAAAGTGACCATGGCCGTCGGCAGGACATTCACGCTGTGCCGCTGGAGGATGGACGACAGTGACGGTCCCGGTGTCGAGGAGGCTGAGCGCGGTGGCGGATCTTGCCGCAGCGAGCGCTGCTGAGAAGCGGAGGATGCCGAACGCCCTGCCGGGGCCAGCGCTTGGCGAGTTTGCGGATCTTGCCGGCGCGAGCGCTGTTTAGTAGCCGACGGCAGGGGGCGCTCGTGCATATGGAGGAGCGTGTGATGCTTTCCGTTGCACGTCTTGCATCTGTCGCCACTGCGACAGCTCACGTCGGAATGCTCGTGAGCAAGGCAATTCGAGCAGTACTTGTTGATAAGCACTGCCCGAAGCCGCTTCTCTGCGCTCAGCTTTAGGAACCTCTGACACTGTCGAAGCGGATGGATTCCACGACAGACTCGGCATCGATAGGAATTTAAACCTCGAGTACATCTGCTCTCCAATGCCTGAGCGCTGCGTGGACGAAGAACCATGATATGATATGGTAGGGAGTAATGGACAAAAAGAAAAAAACCAAAGGAGATGATTTAAACTGTTTAGATGACGAGGATAGATGGGGAATCATTTGGAGGATGTCGGTTGAGGAAGACGGTTGGAATGTTCTCCTGGCAGAAGAACCACCTTGGTCACGGGACGTTTGACAAGCCCGCGTTCTGTAAGAATACTGGCGACCCGGACATTGCCATTGGCTCCCGGAAATACAGAATCGATTCTGCCAAGGCGCCACTCATTCGAGGGCAGATTGTCATCCTTGACGACTACCATGTCGCCAGCGCGGAGATTTGCGGTCGGGGACTGCCACCTGTTACGCTTGTGGAGCTCTTTCAGATACTCCTCTTTCCATCGAGCTTGAAATTGTTGATGGAGCGCCCTTAAGTGTTGCCACCGATTCACAATGGACTTGGATTCCCCTTTACTTCGGGTTCCACTATGGATAGAAGAGGTCCGCCGACTAGAAAATGCCCTGGTGTCAACGCTAACAGATCAGTGGGACCTTCTGACACAGGAGATAGCGGTCTGGAATTTAAACAAGCTTCGATTTTCGCTAGGAGGGTTGAAAGCTCTTCAAAAATATACTTTCACGTAGCGGTGGACTTGTAGAATATGGTTTTGAAGCTCTTGACACCAGCTTCCCACAGCCCCCCCAAGTGGGGTGCCTACGGAGGAATGAATTGCCGGTTGAGCTGCTGATGACTGTACGCATCAGTCACTGACTCTTTTACGGCTTGTAAAAAATCTCGGGAGAGCAGGGTGGCTGCGCCGACAAAGGTTTTCCCATTGCCGGACTGGACTTGACGGGGACAACCTCTTCTGGATACGAACCGAGCGAAAGCTGCGAGAAATTTCTCGGTCGTTAGATCGGTTGTAGGCTCTAGATGGATGGCTGTCGTTCATACGCAAGGACCCGTAAAGCTTTATCTAACTTGGAAAAGCGATCAAGGATGTCTTCTGTCGGAATGGACGCCACATGGGCCTTGACAGGACGCCTTTTCACTTCGGAGTTGTGCGCTCTTCACAATCGAATCAACAATAAGATCAGCTGGAGTTCTCTTCGGCTGCTAGGTGTGGCTTTTCTCGATGGCTCCATCAACAACAACATTGTCCTTCCCTTCTCAACTTGGATAGAGATGCTCCCTTAACATCGCCATTGCAAACACTCTTAAGAGCTAGTTACTCTTCGCTAAAAGCTTCTACCAATCTTCAGGAATGCAGCGATCCTTGTCTGCATGATAATATTCGTATCAAAATCACTACATTACTGAAGGCGATCTGCGGGCCTACAATATTGGTATCGCAAGATCGCTGTAGGAATCTAGAAGTTGTTGAACATGCTATTGTGAGTACAGCCCCGCTAAAAGTTTATTTTCAAAACATCTCTGGAATGCCGGCAAAGGCGGAGCAAGTGCCACATCCCAATGCGAATTTGATGTAATAGTTTTAGTTGAAACTTGGCTTAACATAAACTTTTACTCAAATGAATTCTTCGACTCCAAATTGTATCATGTGTTCCGCAAAGACAGAGATAGCCGGAAAACTCACTGTGCTAGAGGCGGTCGTGTAATTGTTGCTGTTCGCTGCAATTTGCGCTGCTTGGCAATTGGACTTCGAATTGAAGATACCCTTCTGGATCAAGTTGCTGTTTCAATAATTGGAGAATCGGAAACTCTGCAAATAGTGGCGTCATACATACCACCGAATGCTTCCTATAAACTTTACAAGGCTCATCTGGAAAACATTACCGACATCTACAATAATCTGCTTGACCATCAACTAGAGCCCTGCATGAATCAACAGTATGCTTAAATATTTCTAAACATACGAATCCCTTATGTCAACTGTATATATGTTTCGAATCATCTGGATATGATTCGAAACCTTCTAAGGTGTTTCGAAACACTGGGGAGGCTTAGCTTTAACAGTTATGCCAACTGGCTCCAGCAATTCTGTGAGTATTTTAAAATTTAATAAAAGAGTCACCATGGTAATTTTGCATAACTAGGCCCTTCAAACAATTCATGAGAATAGCCATGCTATATTAAAAGCTAAACTTGTTTCAGGGAAATTTACGTTTAGCGAGAAGAACGGTCGCAGTAAGGTTTGGCAGGTTTTCGAAAAAAATTTTAGACGATAACAAGCAAGAGGTCAGTCAATTAGTTGCGTGTCGCACTTGCCTATCTTGACCATACCCGCCAGTAGCGCCTCATCGGAGAGGGCATTTTCACGAGCAAGGCATTTGCTGGATAGGGAACAATCCGAGCTTGGTGAATGAAATTATGTTTTTGAACAGCAATCTAAATTTTAGTGACACAACATAAAATAAAATATTTGTGAAAACATAAAATACAATTTTGTTTAATTTCCAAACCTGCTAAAACAAAATTATATATTACAGCTTTTATTTATAAGTCACGTTTGAAGACCGAATCGTCAGTATCACACTGTTGTAGATGTTTCGAATCATTTGAATCTTACTGTAAAAATGTTTTGAAACATAAAATGTCTCGAAAACTGTTAATTCATGCAGGGCTCTACCATCAACATATCTGTGTGATTGGCGACTTTAATCTGTCATCTCTCGTTTGGTCCCAGGATCCGGACCATCAATCTTCACTGCCAAGCAACATACATCAACCACACGAGATTCTTTTCAATGATGATATTTTCAGTATGGGTTTAATACAAGTCAATAATATATTCAATACCTTGCATAAAATTTTAGACCTAGTATTCCTTAGCGCTGATATTAACTTTTCCTTAGTCCAATGTAATTCACCTATAAGCAATTGTGACATCCATCATAGGCCATTGTTACTAGGTATAAACTTTAACAGTTTTGCGCCTTCAGCTAAACATTCTACTAGATTTATTTTCAATGAAACCATCCTCTGTTTCATCAGAAATAACATATCTGCCATTTACTGGGAATCAGTTTTATCGCATGTCAGTTTGGAGTCGTGTTATGAAACTTTTTTAGTGTTTTTTTTTTAACATTATTAAGAACAATGCTCGAGAAAGTTCAATTAAGTTGCCTTGGTATACAAAAAGTTTAAAAACGCTTAAAAATCTTAGAAATAAATTCTATAAAAGGTTTTTGGTTACGCACGATCCTTGTGATTAGAATAGACACTTGCAGCACAAACGGGAATTTGAATTTCTAAATAAATTCCATTACAATCAATATATAGCAGATGTGGAGATCGGATTAAACAGTAATCCCAACTCTTTTTGGTGATTTATTAACTCAAAGAAAAAAGCTTCTTCAGTACCATCTGCTATGTTCCTAGGGAATTTATCTTCGCATTCAAATATAGAAACTGCAAATCTTTTTGCACCCAAAAAAAAATGATCATAGAAAGTAAATTATTTCTTTATTAAAAGTAAACTATTTAGTGTCAAAAATTTCTCGATACCCTGTGTATTAACCTTATGTCTTTAAAAGCATTAAATTGAAACTTTCAAAGTTGTCAAGTGTAAACTAAAGAGTTTACAGTTTATACTCACCCAGTGTACTGAAATTTAGGCCGATAGTTTATTTTTTACACTATTTAGTATAAAAGCTATGCTATGTGGTCTTAGTTTTATACTATTTTGAATACAAGCTCGTGAGCTGTAGCAGGCTATTTATCAGTATACATTAGTATACATTTTAAACTATACGATTTCCCCGCTATACGATTTCCCCGCTACTTGTAGTATACAATTTATACTATTTAATTTTTTTGTGGTATACTAATGAACCCCAATAAAATCTCGTTGTATATTGCTTTTTTTCTTTTATTATTATTTAATACATTTTTTTTATTTTAAGTGTTAGCCGGCTCGAGGTCAGGGTATTGAAAAAATAACACAATATTTTTATTTTGGGTTATTTCGTCGATATATTTCGGTTGCTCTTCGGCAACCGTCTTCAGGACAACTATAAAAATATGACAACGATTTTTTAACATTCTTAACTAACAAATACAATTTACATTTAACATACATTTTGTTTACACGTCTGCGTCCGATGACGTGGAGTTACTAACTAATTTTTGTTCCCTAGTAAATGTCTATATAAATAAGCGCAATTGTCAGTGTCCGTTTTGTAGTTCATCCGTATGTCTGTAGGTGTGTTTATGATATGTAACATTTCTATTGTGAATCGTTTGGCATAGTGTTGTTCTTGTGCCAAGATACTTGCCTCTTCGAGGTTCGGAGAGTGATTGTTCGTGGCACAGTGGGCCATGAGTGCTGTTTTTTGTGTTATCGTATGGTGTCTAGCCTTAAAATCTGATTTATGTTGGGCTAATCTGGTTTTGAGTTTTGATTTTGTTGTTCCTATATATATCTTATTGCATATTTCGTTATGATTGCCGTTACAAGGTATTTTATATATCACATCTTTTTTATCACTTTTATCTATCTTAGATTTTGTTCTGTTGTAAATTGATTTTAATGTGTGGTCCGGTTTGTGTGCTATTTTTATGTTTTCTTTTTCGTAGCAATCCGATTTCGCTATGCGTTCAGATAATTTCGGGACGTATGTAACGGACATATATCTTTTGTCTTTATTATTTCTACAGTTATTCTGTTGTGTTGTTTTATTTTCGGATAATAATGTTTTAATTATATCTTTCGGGAAATCATTGTCAGTCAACATTGATTTTATCTCTTGAGTCGTCTCTTCGTGGAAATCCGTGTCTGAAATTTTGAGCATTCTCTGTATACAGCCTCTAGCTGTATTTATAATCATTTGTTTAGGGTGTTTGGAGTTGAAATTTATTATTCGTCCGGACGCAATTGGTTTCTTATACCATTTTAGTTTTAATTGATTTCCACGCCTAATTATTAATGAGTCCAAATAAGCTAATTGATCGTCTTCTTCTAGTTCCATTGTAAATTTTATATTATTGTCAAACGAGTTAAGCATTGTCAGTGTGGTTTTAATGTCATCTTCTTGAATGATTGCGAACAGGTCATCTACGTATTTTGTCAATAATCTTGGAGGTCGTCTTAGTTTTTCTAATGTGTTGTTCAGTAGAGTTTCCATTACAATGTCTGCAATGACCGGTGAAGCTGGCGATCCCATAGGCATTCCTTTTAGTTGTATGTAAAAATTGTTTTCAAATTTAAAATATCTGTTTTCTTTAATGCAAAATTTGATTATGTCCATAAATATTGTTTGAGGTATTTTAGTGTATTCTTGTATTATTGTCCATTTGTTTTTGATTATGTCTAGGGCTAAATCTGTCGGTATACTCGGAAATAATGAAATTACGTCAAATGAAATAAATCTTTCATCGTCGCCAATATATGTGTTATTAATTTTTTCTTTAAATTCTACTGAATTTTTGACGTTGTAGTTGGAGTCTATTGTAATATTTTTTAAAATGTCAATTATATATTTGTATAATGCATACGAAGGGGATCCGATGGAGGAGCAGATTGGTCGTAGGGGTGTGCCTTCTTTATGTATTTTTGGTAGTCCATATATTCTTGGTGGTAATGCCGTGGTGGTTGTCAACTTATTTCTTTCGATCCTTGAGATAAGTTCCATCTTTGAGAGTTTGTCCACTATTTCGTTATTTTTTGTTTGTAGTCTAGATGTGGGGTCTTTCCTTAGTGTCCTGTATGTGTTCATATCTTTTAATATGTCCTTCATTTTTTGGTTATAGTCATCTTTGTTCATAGCTACCGTCTTATTTCCTTTGTCTGAGGTCAAAATTAAAATATCGTCATTTTCTTTAAGAAATCTTCTTGTTTGTCCCACTGTGTCTAGTATTGCACGATCGAATGCACTCTCTTGGTTCGATGTTTTATGGTCTTTGATGAGCAAGGAGAATTTGGTGCGCGCCTCTTCTTGTTTCTCTTTGTCATTAATTGTTTTGATTAATTCCTCTCCGTCCGCAATGTATTTTAAGAGAGGGAATTTCTTCTTCTCTATCGGGAGAGCGAACTTTGGACTCTTCGTCAGCAGTGCTTGTATTGCTGGCGGGAACTCGGTGTCCGTTTTGTTCACAAACCAATCAGCTGTTTTGTTGTTGTCTGTTAGAATTTTGTTCCGTTCCTTCTGTAGTCTCTCTAGTTTTCGTATTTGCCTCATCTTGGTGGTTGTTGTTAGTTTTTTGGCAATGTTGTTCTCTCTCTCCATAAATGATGTGAAGTCGTTTGGGTCTATTTGTTTTTGTAACGTCAATCTCTTCTCCTCTCTTTTACTGACTAGTCTTCTTTGTATATGGCAATGCTTAACTCGTTTGACAATAATATAAAATTTACAATGGAACTAGAAGAAGACGATCAATTAGCTTATTTGGACTCATTAATAATTAGACGTGGAAATCAATTAAAACTAAAATGGTATAAGAAACCAATTGCGTCCGGACGAATAATAAATTTCAACTCCAAACACCCTAAACAAATGATTATAAATACAGCTAGAGGCTGTATACAGAGAATGCTCAAAATTTCAGACACGGATTTCCACGAAGAGACGACTCAAGAGATAAAATCAATGTTGACTGACAACGATTTCCCGAAACATATAATTAAAACATTATTATCCGAAAATAAAACAACACAACAGAATAACTGTAGAAATAATAAAGACAAAAGATATATGTCCGTTACATACGTCCCGAAATTATCTGAACGCATAGCGAAATCGGATTGCTACGAAAAAGAAAACATTAAAATAGCACACAAACCGGACCACACATTAAAATCAATTTACAACAGAACAAAATCTAAGATAGATAAAAGTGATAAAAAAGATGTGATATATAAAATACCTTGTAACGGCAATCATAACGAAATATGCAATAAGATATATATAGGAACAACAAAATCAAAACTCAAAACCAGATTAGCCCAACATAAATCAGATTTTAAGGCTAGACACCATACGATAACACAAAAAACAGCACTCATGGCCCACTGTGCCACGAACAATCACTCTCCGAACCTCGAAGAGGCAAGTATCTTGGCACAAGAACAACACTATGCCAAACGATTCACAAGAGAAATGTTACATATCATAAACACACCTACAGACATACGGATGAACTACAAAACGGACATTGACAATTGCGCTCATTTATATAGACATTTACTAGGGAACAAAAATTAGTTAGTAACTCCACGTCATCGGAAGCAGACGTGTAAACAAAATGTATGTTAAATGTAAATTGTATTTGTTAGTTAAGAATGTTAAAAAATCGTTGTCATATTTTTATAGTTGTCCTGAAGACGGTTGCCGAAGAGCAACCGAAATATATCGACGAAATAACCCAAAATAAAAATATTGTGTTATTTTTTCAATACCCTGACCTCGAGCCGGCTAACACTTAACATAATTTGGAAAAGTCGCCAAAACAAACCACATTTTTTTTATTATTATTTCAAAAATATTTATACATTTTTACTTAAAATAATTTTAATCTTACATATCTAACAGCATTTTTATTATAATATTTTACAGGGGGAACTTGAAAATTACTCATATTATTAATTTTTAAAAATAAATTATTTTATAAATTCTTAAATTGCGAATAACTTACCTATCAAGTTTATTAGACAACGTGGGTCCAAGTTATTTTCCTCGAGGAACTGGGTACACTGGTCTATTTTCTGAATATTTGAAATGCATTTGTAGTTATGTAGATACATACATATACGTACAATGCTTCTAAGTGTAAAAAAACACAACGAACTTTTCCGATTTTAACCCCTTGTTTTAATGGAAACAAGTATTTTGCGCAATACAGCTGCGGCAACAATAATAGCACCATTGTGTAGGCAACTCTTATTTGTGCTATAAAATGGCTATTTTTTGCGATATTTGCATTCTGTTTTTATGAGTAAGTAGGGTTACATATCTAGTTACTAAAATAAGGGTGGTTAGGGTTTTTATAACTTGGGTACATTTTTCTAAAAAGTTGCAAAATTAGGCGGCAACAAAAATATCACTATTTTTGGAAAAAGCTTAAAAAACTTAAAAAATTGAGATTTTAAAATTTTGTTTGTTGAAATATTTAATTTTATATATCACTTGACTTCAGAAACTTTTCCTTGGGGAAATTGTTCTGCGACTTTTTCAAAAAAGGTCAAGGTGTTTTTTTTTTCCTTTCGTTTTGCATTAAAAACATTGTTTTTTAACATACCTGCAAAGATTTTCGATGTGTTTTAGTTCTGGGGCCTGCGTAATCCATTTTATATCATTAAGCTTAATCGTCTCGAAACGTTTGAAGACTCTAATTCTGATTTGTTTTAGATTATAATCGTGGTAAAGCTTTGAAATAAATGAATTTTGTATTCCGCATAAAATGGCATAATCATTTCTGAGTTATCAACGTGAACATGTTAATCCTATATGGGTTTACTTTATGATATTGAACCATCCCCATTGTACGAGAAACGTCTATACCATTATACTAGATCACCTTTGTTTATTCCTTTCAAATGTAAATTGGGGCTTCTATTTAATATTTGTTGGTTGTTTGAAGTGAAATGTAGTGCTTTTTCATCCAAGCAACTATAATTTTCAGCAATCAAATCACAATATGGGAATCTCCCTTGTTGCGCGTCTTATTTAAGACACGTTCTTCAAATTGACCCATGCTTTGCAGTCTAGAAAGATTTTTGTCTTGGACTTCAACCGCCAAATTTTTGTTTATGTTCATAATGTCTAAAAATTTGTATCCTTACAAACATTACAAAAATTTTTTTTAACTTGATAGCCGGCTTAATTGGTACCTATTTGCATTTATGCACCTGAGCTTTTATCAGGTTTGGGGTCATAGCGGTTTTCATACTTCGTGTTATCCATTTGGGATCTTTTTTTAGGTGACTACTAATTATTATTTTAAAGAATTCGGCGATTCAACGTAACTTAGCTTTTGCATTGCCTTCAGAAATGAACTTTTTGAAAGTCCTTCTTTTTCTCAATATAGTGAGTTTCATGGCACAAATGGGAAACTATATTATTAATTTTTTTAATCGAATCATATAAAAGTACTTATTCTTAATAAAACAAAAAAACTAGAACACCAAGAAGCTCAAAAAAAAAAGTTTTAGCTCGAAAATCATTAATAGTGCTATTTTTGTTGCCGCTTTATCTTGCTACTTTTTTTATAAATGAACCCAATGTTTAATGCACAAAGCGTCTTTTGTGCTGCATAAGATATCAGGTTGGGGGGTGCATAAACTAATTGCAATCTAAAAACTCAGGCGAGAAAAAGACAACCGTTTTCCAAGATCTAACATCAGCAACTGCCTTTTATTAGCAGCGGCAAAATAACATAATGTTCTAACAGAGTAATTTACAGAGATTGGTTAATACATGTTAATGAGCTTTGTTTACATTTGTATAGGCAAAGAGAAACAGTATGTAAGACAAAAAATATTGTGAGTTTGACCGAACATCCCGGCCGCCTTGAAAGTATCATCTTTCAACAAGATTGAGAATCCGTGGGTAATACTGCCAGCTTATGCACTGGTCGGCAGCACACCCCAGTGCTGGTTCGAATGTGGGCCACTCGAACTAGCCCATCCTTTCCGGGACCAACGGTCTCGACGCGCCCAATCTTCCATCGCTGAGGAGGCAGATTGTCGTCGTGGATGATGACCATGGTGTTAGCCCTGATGTTGGCCGATGGTGTTGTCCATTTGGTGCGCGAGCGTAGTTCCTGTAGGTACTCAAGCGACCACCTTCGCCAAAACTGTTGTTTGCTCGCGGTCACGGCGTCGAATCGTTCCAGGCTGGACGCATGTGTTGATGACACAGTCCGTTCTGGAAGGGCACGAAGAGATTTCCCCACCAGGAAGTGGCCCGGAGTAAGTGCCCCAAAGTCGTTGGGATCTGGAGACAGCGGAGACAATGGGCGCGAGTTGAGAATCGCTTCGACTTCAGTGGTTATGGTGCAGAGCTCCTCGAAGGTGAATCTTGAATTCATCAGTGTTCTGTAGAGTAGACTCTTGGCGCTTTTTACCGCCGCCTCCCAAAGGCCTCCAAAGTGAGCAGCTCTAGGAGGGATGAAATGGAAAGTTATGAAATCAGTTGACAAATAAGACGAAATGACTTCTTGCGTGGCTTTGTCTTGAAGGAACGCTCGTAGTTCTTGAAGATGGTTGGCAGCTCCGACGAAATTGGTTCCGTTGTCGCAGAAGATGTCGGTTGGAATTGACCGTCTGGCGATCATCCGTTTAAGTGCTGCAAGAAATGCCTTGGTTGACACATCCGAGACGACTTCTATATGGACGGCCTTGGATGCCAAACAAATGAAGACGGCGAGGTAGGACTTTGTTGGACCCTTTCCTCTAATGCGAAGATATGTGTTAAACGGTCCGCAGAAGTCGACGCCACACCTTTGGAACGGCTGTTGCGGTAGCACTCGTTCTAGTGGTAGCGATCCCATGAGTTGGTTCTGCAGTTTGGGTCTGAACCGAACGCAGGCGATACAGGAACGCACCACTCGACGAGCCAGGTCCCTGGCGTTGATGATCCAGTATTCCAGACGGATTAGCGCGACTAGAGCTTTCGGGCCTGCGTGACAATTCCTCAGATGCAAGTGTCGTACATAAATCCACGCAAAGTGCGATTTGCTAGGCAGTAGCAGCGGATGCCTTTCAGATTCAGGGATGTCGGCGTTCTGTAATCGTCCTCCAACCCTTATAAGAGCATGTCCTGATGAGCTGTCGAGTAAAGGCGTTAAATACTTTAGCTGACATGTAAGCGGCTTAGCTTTCTGCAGCGAGTGAAAATCTTCAAGGAACGACTGTTGCTGAATATTGTAGACGATGCTGAACAATGCGCGGCGAAGTTCTTCCGATGTAAGCGATGGATTGACAATTTTGACTTCTCTTGATAAGTTGGCGAAGCGAAAGACGTATGCGATGGTTCGAATGCAGCGAGTGTATGAGCTGATGTGAGTCAGCTGTTGGAGAACATGATTGCTGATCACAGCCGTGGTGAATGTGCTCCTTCGTTGCTCTGCTTTGACAATAGTTGGATCGATATCGATGATTTGCGGAGTGGTTGGCCACTGGGACGATGGTTGGGTCAAGAACTGTGGACCTGTGAACCACATCGATGCTGCCAGCTCAGTTGTAGCAGCTCCGCGCGAAACTATGTCCGCCGGATTGCTCTCACCTGGTACAAATTTCCACTGGCCATCTGCGGTCCATTCTTGAATTTCGGAGATTCGGTTTCCAACGAATGCTGACAGTGTGACTGAGTGCTGTTTTAGCCAGTGAAGCACAATCTGCGAGTCCGTCCAGAAATAGACCGAGAATTTTCTGTCCGCTAATAGAGGCTTCAATTTCGCATACAGTTGGCCCAGCAAATGCGCTCCACACAATTCCAGTTTTGGAAGGGATTTTTTCTTCACAGGAGCCACTCTCGATTTGCCAGTCAATAGCTGCACTGCGACATCTCCCGTCGACGTTTCCGAGCGTAGATACACGCAGCAGCCGTAAGCCCTGATTGATGCGTCACAAAATCCATGAAGTTGAAGTGATCGCATCTTGTGTTGGAGGCAATAGCGGGGAATCGATAAAATTGAGACTGTTTGAAATGATTCTAGGCATTTGCTCCAGGCCGTGTGTATGTTTTCTGGAACGCTCTCGTCCCATTGCAGGCCAGCGAGCCAAAGTTCTTGCAGAAGTATTTTTGCGACAACAACAAGCGGTGAGAGCAAACCAAGCGGGTCGAACAAGGCGGATGCGGTGGACAAAATACTTCTTTTGGTGATACGCGTTGCGTGGTTCCTTGGTATGAACTTGAAGTACAGTGTATCCTTGTGCTGGTTCCAGTTGGGTCAGCCTTGAATGGCAGTTTGACGACAATCCTACCAGTGCTGTCGAGACAAGTGGTCTTCTCGTACTGTTCCTCGCAAATAGCATGCTCCGGCTTCTGCAGAGGTGGCGAGTCGACTGCTTCCAATTCCCACAGACGTTTGAGGTTGACATCAATTGAACTTGCGTTTAAAGCCATGCAAGTGGAAACTTCTATTGGCGCGGTTTGCTGCAGTCGGCCGGTTACGACCCAGCCAAACTGAGTTTTCTGCAGCAGCGGGCCTTGAGGTCCCAGCCTTATTTGCCCTACAGTTAAGGCGTCGAAGAAGGCTTCGGTTCCCAGTAGCAGATCGACGTGGCGTGATTGGTAGAATCTTTCATCAGCGAGCGGCGTATTTTCTGGCAGCTTCCAAGTCGAAACGTCGATGGCCAGATCGGGCTGGTATGAGATTTGTGGAATAATACAGAGATCTGCGGAGAGTACGAAAGATGAAATGCGAGATTTGACAGATGCAGTTGTGCAATATTTAATATCTGTTTGCGAATGGCCGATGCTTCGAATTTGGACTGCATGTCTTTCCCTCCGTAAGCGAAGCCGTTGTGCGAAGTCTTCCGTCACGAAGTTCACTTGAGAGCAGGAGTCGAGAAGAGCTCTTCCAGGCCAGTAGGTTCCAAACGCATCCTTGACGAGAACCATAGCAGTGGCAAGCAACACCTGAGACTTCTGGCCAGAATGCGAGTGCGAGTGTGTTGCAGCTTCCAATGGCGGTGCGGTTGGATACGGTTGGTGCGAGCGAGACGAATCTAGCGAATGGTTGTTGTGCAACAGGGTATGATGTGCCTTGTTGCAGGTGCGACAGCGATTTCTCGATGGGCAGCTCGACAGTTGGTGACCTCTACACAGACAGTTTAAACACAGACGGTGTGTTTTAACGACATCAAATCGCGCGGTTGGATTAAGGTCCTTAAACTTGTCACATCCGAGCAATTTGTGTGAGGGTGCGAGGCAGTATACACATGGTGCGTTGGTCAGCGAAAACGACGAATTGTGAGATCTTGCGGGGGGACGAGTCGGTCTTGGCCGCTCCGATCCATGGGATTGCTCGTCAGACAGAAGAAACTGGCAGTGGCGCTCAAGTATCTGCGTGCATTGGCTCCAGGATGGCAGAGTGAGATAATCCAGTGATTCGATCCATTTTGTTTTGGTCTGCTGATCGCACTTCTCCATGACCACGTAAATGAGCATCGCCTCAGAAATTTGAGCGTCCGAGCCTAGCGATGAAAGGGCACTATATAACGCGGATGCGTTGTCGATTAGGCTGCGGAGCTGTTGAGCACTTGCCGCAGCAGCCGGCGGCAGTTTAAAAATCGAGGCTATCGTTTCGACAAAGAATAGGGCAGGCTTGTCATACCGGTCCTTCAGCCGTTCCAGCGCCTTCGCATAACTTTCTCCAGTGACCGGGAAGGCTGCGACAGCTTCCAGTGCAGGTCCCTTTAAACAATTACGGAGATGATTAAATTTGTCTATATTAGATATTTGCTCACGATTGACCAGTTGCAGAAACGACGAGATGAAGTTCTTGTAATCCTTATGATTTCCATCGAAGCTAGGTAGTGCCAATCTTGGCAGTCGAGACGGCGCGCTGTAGCTTGGTGCAGAGATGTGGTCGAAAACTGTGTTGTGCAGATCCTCTCCAAGAAGTTGCTGAATTGCCAACTTTGTAGTTATGTAACTGTCCTCCAGGTCTGCACGTCCACTATCTGTGGATTCCATGGTCTCAATTTCTGATTGTACCGAAAGGGCTTGCTTAAAATATGACTCTAAGATTCCCAAACGGCACTGAAGTTCAGCCGGCGATTTCTGCTCTGTAATTTACAGAGATTGGTTAATACATGTTAATGAGCTTTGTTTACATTTGTATAGGCAAAGAGAAACAGTATGTAAGACAAAAAATATTGTGAGTTTGACCGAACACCCAAGTTATAAAAACCGTGCCAATTGTTTCCCTAACCACCCTTATTTTAATAACTAGATATGTAACCCTACTTACTCATAAAAACAGAATGCAAATATCGCAAAAAATAGCCATTTTATAGCACAAATAAGAATTGCCTACACAATGGTGCTTTTATTGTTGCCGCAACTGTATATGTATGTTTGCGGCTCCTTCGCGTACAAGTATGTAAACATCTATACGCGTGCGCAAGACACTTGTTTCCACTTGTCAGTAACTATCAAATATTTTATTATTATAAATGCGCAAAATACTTGTTTCGAAAAAGTGCGCTGTGTTAATATATCTACACTTCGAAGCATTGTGCTTATATGTATGTATTTCCATGGAAATAAGTATTTTGCGCGACACACGCACGCGAATAGTGCGCAAAGCACTTGTTTCCAAGCAAGGGGATGGTTTTTTACACAGCCTCTATGTTTTCATATTGTTAGTCGTTAAATGTTGCACATAAAGTTAGTATTGCACTTTTTAATTTTAAATTAAATATTTTACTTACATCTTGACTCGGCAAAAATTTTACTGCAGGACCAAACTCACAGAAATAAATCATTATAAAAATCACAAACGCGTAAAAAAACGCCAAATCTGGTATCACTTTTTATGTTCGTATTCTCGCTTTTGTCAGATGCAGTTGTGCAATATTTAATATCTGTTTGCGAATGGCCGATGCTTCGAATTTGGACTGCATGTCTTTCCCTCCGTAAGCGAAGCCGTTGTGCGAAGTCTTCCGTCACGAAGTTCACTTGAGAGCAGGAGTCGAGAAGAGCTCTTCCAGGCCAGTAGGTTCCAAACGCATCCTTGACGAGAACCATAGCAGTGGCAAGCAACACCTGAGACTTCTGGCCAGAATGCGAGTGCGAGTGTGTTGCAGCTTCCAATGGCGGTGCGGTTGGATACGGTTGGTGCGAGCGAGACGAATCTAGCGAATGGTTGTTGTGCAACAGGGTATGATGTGCCTTGTTGCAGGTGCGACAGCGATTTCTCGATGGGCAGCTCGACAGTTGGTGACCTCTACACAGACAGTTTAAACACAGACGGTGTGTTTTAACGACATCAAATCGCGCGGTTGGATTAAGGTCCTTAAACTTGTCACATCCGAGCAATTTGTGTGAGGGTGCGAGGCAGTATACACATGGTGCGTTGGTCAGCGAAAACGACGAATTGTGAGATCTTGCGGGGGGACGAGTCGGTCTTGGCCGCTCCGATCCATGGGATTGCTCGTCAGACAGAAGAAACTGGCAGTGGCGCTCAAGTATCTGCGTGCATTGGCTCCAGGATGGCAGAGTGAGATAATCCAGTGATTCGATCCATTTTGTTTTGGTCTGCTGATCGCACTTCTCCATGACCACGTAAATGAGCATCGCCTCAGAAATTTGAGCGTCCGAGCCTAGCGATGAAAGGGCACTATATAACGCGGATGCGTTGTCGATTAGGCTGCGGAGCTGTTGAGCACTTGCCGCAGCAGCCGGCGGCAGTTTAAAAATCGAGGCTATCGTTTCGACAAAGAATAGGGCAGGCTTGTCATACCGGTCCTTCAGCCGTTCCAGCGCCTTCGCATAACTTTCTCCAGTGACCGGGAAGGCTGCGACAGCTTCCAGTGCAGGTCCCTTTAAACAATTACGGAGATGATTAAATTTGTCTATATTAGATATTTGCTCACGATTGACCAGTTGCAGAAACGACGAGATGAAGTTCTTGTAATCCTTATGATTTCCATCGAAGCTAGGTAGTGCCAATCTTGGCAGTCGAGACGGCGCGCTGTAGCTTGGTGCAGAGATGTGGTCGAAAACTGTGTTGTGCAGATCCTCTCCAAGAAGTTGCTGAATTGCCAACTTTGTAGTTATGTAACTGTCCTCCAGGTCTGCACGTCCACTATCTGTGGATTCCATGGTCTCAATTTCTGATTGTACCGAAAGGGCTTGCTTAAAATATGACTCTAAGATTCCCAATATGTAGATATGTAACCCTACTTACTCATAAAAACAGAATGCAAATATCGCAAAAAATAGCCATTTTATAGCACAAATAAGAATTGCCTACACAATGGTGCTTTTATTGTTGCCGCAACTGTATATGTATGTTTGCGGCTCCTTCGCGTACAAGTATGTAAACATCTATACGCGTGCGCAAGACACTTGTTTCCACTTGTCAGTAACTATCAAATATTTTATTATTATAAATGCGCAAAATACTTGTTTCGAAAAAGTGCGCTGTGTTAATATATCTACACTTCGAAGCATTGTGCTTATATGTATGTATTTCCATGGAAATAAGTATTTTGCGCGACACACGCACGCGAATAGTGCGCAAAGCACTTGTTTCCAAGCAAGGGGATGGTTTTTTACACAGCCTCTATGTTTTCATATTGTTAGTCGTTAAATGTTGCACATAAAGTTAGTATTGCACTTTTTAATTTTAAATTAAATATTTTACTTACATCTTGACTCGGCAAAAATTTTACTGCAGGACCAAACTCACAGAAATAAATCATTATAAAAATCACAAACGCGTAAAAAAACGCCAAATCTGGTATCACTTTTTATGTTCGTATTCTCGCTTTTGTCCTGGTTTCACACCGAACAAATAATCGCTTTCGTCCTAGTTTCACACCATAAAAATTAATTTTTCCGTCAGTAAAAAAAGTTTGCTACAAATTTTCACTTCTCTTATAATTAGTTTAGCCTTAACACTATTAAGTGTAGGCATGAAACTATTTTGTAGTACGTTGAAACTATTTTGTATTACGTTGAAACTACCTTTTCTTTATACTACATAAAGTTTTTTTTGAAACCACAAGTGTAAATAATAAACTAAATTGTCGAATATAATAGTTTACAATTTACACTACAGGTTTACTCCTTCTACTCTTTGGTGTAGCACTTACATTACAAAGTGTACAGGTTAAACTAATTAGTGTTGATTTAATACTTACACTTTGAAACTACCATTAGTATATTTTTAATACAACGCTCATAAAATTTTAACTTTTGGTTTTTTTTTTGGGTGTTGTCATTAATTTACTAACTAGTTCCAAAATTAAATTGACGGAGATCAAAGCGAAAATCTAAAGTTCCCTTTATAGCATCCCCTATTTTAGCTTTCCTCCTTGAACAACCACTAAAACCATTAAGTTGTTTTTAATTTTAAGAATTTAAAACCTTTTTTTTTTCTTTGAAATTTTTTTTGAAAGAAGAGGGTTTGGAGGAATTAATGCAAAAGACATGAAGTCAATCGGATTCATATAACCGGAGATTCAGATTTTCAATGAGAGGGTACTTTTTCAAATTTGACGTTTTTTGGCAAACTTAAAAAAATTCGAACTAAAAAAATATTTTTTTTTCGGTCAAATCCTGATGCACGTGTTTACTTATTTTCCGAATAGTACATGTAAGCTCAGTCTCTGAGCAGCATTCGTTGTAGTCAGACGTGATTTCTTTTCGCTATGAATTCTTATTCGTGCTCCGAGTGCAATGCTGAAGTCACAGCAGCGCAGCTTCGCGGTTTTGAGGCGGTCCGTTGCTCTTCGCTTTGTCGCCGTACTTTTCACACTGCATGTGTTGATCTCCCAGAGGATGCTATTAGATTATTAACAAATATGCCGAATCTAATCTGGCAGTGTGATGGCTGTGTTGTGAGTAATGATGCACACTCCAAAATCGATGAAGTGATGGAAGAACTTCGTGACTTAAAGAGTCTATACATGGACTTAAACTCAAAGTTTCTGAAGGCTTTTCCCATTTCTGACACTGACAATAACAATGTCAGTCGGCGAAAAAAAGTGGTGAAACCTTTGGCTCCAGCTTCTTCAAGTGATCGCCAAGCCAACCATGCAAACCTGGTTCCCCCCGCACCAGTTTCTACTGCCGCCAAGCCCTACGCAAAGAATCACAGGAATAAGAGACAAATAGTTGGTCAAGCGGCTAGTTGTGATCAACTCGACGTTGTGCCGATTAATAAATTTCTTCATATTGGTAGATTCAGAGCTCATGTACAATCTGATGCGGTGAGTGGATATGTTGCAAATAAGCTTGGCCTGGATACCGCTTCCATAATCTGCAAGCCTTTAGTCAAAAATGGTGTAGATGTCGCCACATTGGAATTCGTCAATTTTAAATTAGGAATACCAGAGCAGCACTTTCAGACTGTGTTTAGCAATGCATTCTGGCCGAATCCAATCAAAGTCAGTCGATTCGTCCATAGGGATAGGCCTATTGTTGATGGGAACGTCCTGGATTCGCACAATCATCATACATCGGACTCAAAAAACCCCCAATAATCGGCGCCCCTGGTGTCGATTTTACTACGGCAAATTGTCATGATCCACTTCCTCATCTTCATGCTACTTATTCGCAAGGTCAACGCCCGCTGGTTTTGGTATCGCTAGTTGCTACCATTAATCCCTCATACGTTACTCCCAGTGCACTCTCTTGGAGTGCATTGCTAAAACAACAACATCATTATCTGGATTCTTCGTTTTCTGTTTTGTCTGACGTTCATCAAAAGTTCTCAGGAGAGGCTTTTGCACCAGATTCCATCAAGACTCGCGCTCTAACAGCGCTATGCGGAGTTGTGCTCTCATCAAAGCAAAAACAACATCAGCTGGAGTTGTAGTCCTCTGTTTTGCGTTACATTCGTCACACGCTCTCTGGAGAGGAGCACTCATCATTTTCCATCACACATCTCGCTCTAAGCGCGCTCTCTGGAGTTGTGCACTCATCACAATCAAACAAACAACAACGTCAGCTGGAGTTGTTGTGGTCTGTTTTGCGCGAAGTTCGTTACCCGCTCCCTGGTGACGCGCTCGCATCACATTTCATCAATATTCACGCTCTAAGCGCGCTCTGCGGAGTTGTGCAACCAAAGCAACAACAACTTCAGCGGGAGTTGTCGTCCTCTGTTTTGCTCGACATTCGTCAAACGCTTTCTGGAGAGGAACTCTCATCAACTTTCACCACGCTTCTCGCTCTAAGCGCGCTCTCCGGAGTTGTGCGCCCATCACAGTCAAACAATCAACAACATCAGCTGGAGTTGTTGCTATCTATCTTCCGCGAAGTTCGTCATTCGCTCCCCAGCGAGGCGCTCTTATCGCATTTCATCAATATTCCCGCTCTAAGCGCGCTCTTCGGAGCTGTGCGCTGTTCACAATCGAATCAACAACAAGGTCAGCTGGAGTTCTCATCGGCTGTTTGGTGTGACTTTTCTGGATGGCTCCATCAACAACAACATTGCCCTTCTCTTCATAACTTGGATAAATATGCTCCCTTAACAGCGCCATTGCCATCACTCTTAAGAACTAGTTACCCTTCGCTAAAAGCATCTAACAATATACAGGAATGCATGCATGATATAATACGTATCAAATCTACTACACTACTAAAGATGATCTGCGGGCCTACAACATTGGGATCGCAAGATCATATTCTTCCTACAGCATTGGACTATAATGCATTAAACACGAATCCAGTGGTTGTTGATCATGCTACTGTGAGTACAGCCCCGCTAAAAGTTTATTTTCAAAACATCTCTGGAATGCGGACAAAGACGGAGCAAGTATACCTTGCCACATCACAATGCGAGTTTGATGTTATAGTTTTAGTTGAAACTTTGCTTAACATAAACTTTTACTCAAATGAATTCTTCGACTCCAAATTGTATCATGTGTTCCGCAAAGACAGAGATAGCACGAAAACCCACTGTGCTAGAGGGGGTGGTGTAATTGTAGCTGTTCGCTGCAATTTGCGCTGCTTGGCAATTGGACTTCTCATTGAAGATACCCTTTTGGATCAAGTTGCTGTTTCGATAATTGGAGAATCGGAAACTCTGCAAATTGTGGCGTCATATATACCACCAAATGCTTCCTATAAACTTTACAAGACTCATCTGGAAAACATTACCGACATCCATGTTGAGATCGGACTTAAAAGTAATCCGAACTCTTTTTGGCGATTTATAAATTCAAAGAAAAAAACTTCTTCAGTACCATCTGCCATGTTCCTAGGGAATTTATCTTCGCATTCAAATATAAAAACTGCAAATCTTTTTGCTTCTTATTTCAGAGATAATTTTGAGCCAACAAGTGCCTGGAATGATTCTCAAACCTTAAATGCGATTACTCCTCTATTGAATTTAGGTAGTTTAATCGTGCTGGAAGAGAATATTCATAAGGCCGTTGAAGACGTTGATGATTCTTACGCTCCGGACTGTGATGGGATTCCGGCTTACTTTCTGAAACATTGTATAGAGGTGCTATGCGTACCACTAAAAATTATTTTTGACAAATCACTTTCTAGTGGACACTTTGCGGAAAAATGGAAGGTCGCATCCGTGACTCCAATCTTAAAATCAGGGCCGAAAAATAACATTGCCAATTACAGGCCTATAGCAAAGATCAGTAATATCGCTAAACTCTTCGAGCGCATTGTTGCCCATAAACTATCATTTCTTACGAAAACATATATAAGCACTTCTCAGCATGGTTTTGTAGCAGGTCGGTCAACCACGACTAACCTTGCCGTCTTCAGCAACTATTGCGTTCATGCATTTAATAAGCGATCTCAGGTTGATGCTATATACACTGACTTTGCGAAAGCCTTTGACAAAGTTAGCCACAGTGCCCTACTGGCAAAATTAGCTCGCTTGGGTATACATTCGGCATTACTAAATTGGATAAAATCATATTTACACAATCGTCTTTACAGAGTGAATATTAATGGAAATTTCTCTGATTCCTATTTGGCAACCTCGGGCCTCCCTCAGGGGAGTGCTATGGGACCTCTGCTTTTCATTATTTTCATTAATGATGTGAGGTTCTGTTTATCCTCAGAGTGTCTACTGTAAGCATATGATTTAAAAATTGTTAAGTCTATTAAAATAGCGACAGACTCACAATCGGTTCAACAGGACTTAGATTCGTTGAGCTCTTGGTGTAGCCGAAATGCGCTTCCTCTGAACATAAACAAGTGCTTCTATGTTACAGAAACAATTTCTGAAATTTGCTCTATTGCCGCTAAGATTGTTAGACCCTGTTCCTTCTTATCACCAGCAATGCAAGCTTATTCGTCTACCATCCCTTGCGCATCGTAGAAATATCCTGGCCATTTGCTTTATCTTTGATTTGGTGAATGGTGATATCGACTGTCCTGAGTTACTCTCTAAAGTTGGTTTTAACGCTCCTTCTAGGCAACTTGGGAATTTCGATCCCTTTTTTCTTGAGCTGAGGCGGACTAATTATTCCCAAAATGAGCCTCTCTATAGGGCTTTATCTGAGTATAACGCACTTCCAGCTGATATGCAATCAGACTATTTCCCAAAGAAAACCATTTTTAAACGTAGGTTAGTTAATTATTTTGTAAATGTTAATACGTAATATAATTTTTGGATTGTATAAGTAGCCAGTTAAGGTATATCCGTTGGCGAAATAGAAATAAATAAATAAATAAAAAAAGTTTCAGGCAAATCAAAAATGAGACCCAATAAGCACTCGGTCAGCAGCTCGGTCAACCACGACTAATCTTGCCGTTTTTAGCAACTATTGCGTTCATGCCCTTAATATGCGATCTCAGGTTGATGCTATATACACTGATTTTGCGAAAGGCTTTGACAAAGTTAGCCACAGTACCCGACTGGCTAGCTCGCTTGGGTATACATTCGGCATTACTTAATTGGATAAAATCATATTTACACCATCGTCTTTACAGAGTGAATATTAATGGAAAATTTTCTGATTCCTACTTAGCAACCTCTGGCCTTCCTCATTTTCATTAATGATGTGAAGTTCTGTCTATCTTCAGAGTGTCTACTGTATGCTAATAATTTAAAAATTTTTAAGTCTATTAATACAGTGACAGACTCACAATCGGTTCAACAAAACTTAGACTCGTTGAGCTCTTGGTGTAGCCGAATTGCGCTTCCTCTAAACATAAACAAGTGCTTCTATGTTACTTACAGCAAATCATTATATAATTTGGTCGCATCCTATAATATTAATGGTCAACCCTTACAGCTGCGGCAGGAATCCTTGGATCTAGGTGTGATGTTTGACTCGAAATTTAAGTTCTCAGCACACTTCGATTACATCGTGCCCAGAGCCTATGTCATGTTTGGATTTGTGAAACGGAACGCATCGCTTTTCAGTGATCCCTACACCAGACTTGCGCTTTATTTTGCATTTGTCCGATTTAAGCTTGAAAATGCAGCTCTAATCTGGAATCCCTTCACTGTCACTAATGGAAATAGAGTAGAACGCCTACAGAAAAAATTTCTGAAATTCGCTTTATTGCCGCTAAGATTGTTAGGCCCTGTTCCTTTGTACCACCAGCAATGTAAGCTTCTTAGGCTACCATGACTTGCGGATTGTAGAAATATCCTCGCCATTTGCTTCATCATTGACTTGGTGAATGGTACTATCGACTGTTCGGAGCTACTCTCAAAAAAACTTCGGAATTTTGATCCCTTTTTTCTCGAGCTGAGGCGGACTAATTATTCCTAAAATGAGCCCCTCTATAGGGCTTTATAAGAGTTTAATGCACTCCCAGCTGACATGCAATAGGACTATTTCCCAAAAATATCCATTTTTATACCCTTGCAGCGGGTATAATGAGCTGAAACTTTACCAAAAGTGCTGCTTATAACTCATGTTAAAAAATAAAAACTCCTGATATCAAACAAAAACACCTCTTAACGAGGTAAAAAAATAGTGACGATCGCACCTTCAACATAAAAAAGGTCTGATATCATTATTTGTGACGGTAGGCATAAAACGCAAGTGGGTGGTTCCCCTGAAAAGAAACCAGTATGAACAACGAGGCTGACGAAATCCGGGCTGGGATGTCAGCCCAAACGTCGATGGGAAGTACGACTGCTACCCTCGGCGGGCACGGGGAGGAGCAATCCTCTCTGCGTGTCGCCAGCGGTCGAACCCTTGGGATGGCGGGAGCAGATCATCTCAGCGGCAATGCTACTGCCATACCATCTCAGGCAAAGTTAAGTCGCACGGGTGCCGTTGTCGCAGTAGACTCGGACTCGGAGAGCGTACTAAAAGAAGCCAAAACAAGCCATACCCGCTTGCCTCCCATCCAACTCCCATCGTAGGAAAGGGCCGAATCGTAGAAGTGAGGGTATGAAAGCTAAGGCGCAATACAAGGCAGCCCTCAAGATTAAGAGCAGGCTCCAGGGCAAAGCGACCCTTTCCCAGGAGGAGAAGGAAAAGCTTGCCTGGGCAGAGAAAAAGGTTGAGAATGGAAGGCTGCACTTCGCAAGCAAACCCGCGATGGCGTCGACAAGCGGATTTGCGAACAAGGTAGAGGAGTTTGCTAACAAAAGGCAACGCTCACACGAGAGTGCCGCCAAGAACACTCCGGCGAGCAAGCGGAAACGCGGGCCCAAGGAAGCAGACCCTCCGCCACCCAAAGTAGCAGTGAAGCTCAACAAAAAGGCCAGGGTCAGTGATGTACTCAAACGACACCTGATCGTGGCACTCATTGACAGCAACGACGAGAATGGGAAGATGACGGAGGCGCGCTGGAAGATCGTCCATGCACGACTCGTTGAGTCTCTCTATGAACGTATGGACGAGGCACACATTCGATGGTGCAGGGTGGCTGAACGGTGTTAAACCCCTGAAGTTCAACAACGATCCGATCAGGAAATGGCTGACACAAACGGTCGGCCAACTGGAGGCGTTGTGAAAGGGGGCCAAGCTAGAGGTGGTGGACAGGGAACTAATCCCATTCTCACTAAAGGCGAAAGTTCCATTCCCCATTGCAATCCCAGGGGATCAGGCGCTGAAGCTGCTTCAACGGCAGAATCCAGACGCCCCAACGGCAGATTTTAAGATTCTGGCCAACCCACTACCCAACCCACTGGCCAACCCACTACCCAGTGAGGGGGGCCAAAGTGTGGTTCTCCAAATCAACAAGGAGGCGGAGGATCTGCTGTACCCAAAATTCGGGAAGATGGCGTGGGGCATGGGTAGTGTCTACCTGCGTCTCAAGAAGCGCCAGCCCGAAGACAAGGGTGCAAACATCCTGCAGGTAGGCGAGATGGAAAAGGACATAGGTCCCGAAGCCATCGTGGATGCCGGCCAGGACCTCGCTCTGGATGACTCGGAAGTCGAAGAGGACGGTGACCGGACAGTTATAGCCAACCTGTCGAGCGGAGATGAGCCAGCCGCCCATGTCTCTGAGGGTGCTGCAGCTCAATCTTAATAAAAGCATGATCGCATCGGCGGAGCTCCAGATTGCCCTGGAGCAAGGGCCCGTCGACATAGCCTTGGTTCAGGAGCCATGGACTGCGTCGGGCAATATCGTGGCCGGACTAAGGTCCTCAAACTACAACACATTCCACTCACCAGCGATAAGCAGGAACAGAAGCGCCGTCTTTTATCCATGCTAACCTTATGCCTCATTATAGCTCTGACGACTTGACTAAGGTGATGCTAGAAAGCGAGGCGAAGCGCCTCTTGGTAGCGTCCTGCTACATGGCACACGATAGACCGTCGCCACTAGAAGAGCTGAGCAACTTAGTGGAATTCGGATCGAAGGATGACCAACTCATCATTGGTGGAGATGCCAATGCACACCACAGCGTGTGGGAAAACACCAACATCAACGAAAGAGGTGAGTCACTTTATTCCATCTACAAATTTATATATAGCAAACGTGGGGGAGGAACACACCTTCGTAGGTGGCACCTCGTCAAATGTGCTAGATATAACACTGGTAAAGGGACAGAGTACTTTGGTCTCCGAATAGGGGGTCCTAAAAACGCCATCCCTCTCAGACCATAGGTATATTCAGTTCAGATACGATTTTAAAAGTACCCCAAAGGCACTAGAAACCAGGGACCGTAATGATTATAAGTTTTATCAAAAAACTCAAATTTTAATGATTATTTTTTGAGTTTATTTATTAATCCAAAAATAATCGTTATTTTTTGAGTTGTTCATAAATCTCAAAATGTAATGATTATTTTTTGAGTTTTATTTCAGCTCTAGAAATAATGATTATTTTTTGAGTTTTATTTTCCGCTTGACAAATAACGCTTACTTTTTGATTTTTATTTTCTGATTGAAAAATAAAACTTATTCCTTGAGTTTTATTTTTTGATTGAAAATAAAACTCGAACTCCGATTTCTTTGAATTTAAGACGGTTGGCTTTAAAAGTGGTCAGGAAATATACTAAGTGGGCACTGGCCCACACATTGAGGGCACTTTAAATTTTATACAATTACCGGAAACCGCCAAAAACTAAGAAATAATACTCTGCCTAAAACTTAAATATAATTAAGCCAAATCAAGAGTAATTTGTTCGAAAAGCAAAAAGTTGACCAAGATTAAGTTCGACTGACCAAGTGTGGTACGGTAAAGGATTTGATTACCGCTTAAAGGAATTATCTTTTTGCTTTTGTTTTATGTTGCATAATTAAAGGAAATCACTTCACTTGGCTTATACTTTTGTAATTCCCAAATAGTTCTGGGAAATAATTTATGACATCCTGGCTAAAATCTGTAATTTGTTGTCACAACTTGAAATTTGTTCAATTGCGATTTCGTGTATAAAACTCGTGTTAGTTTTCTTTCAAATGGGACGCAAACATAATAATCTTCCTCGCGATTATTTCAGTTTTAACGCGACAACAAATGTGTCGGAGTGCAAAATTTGTAAGAAAATATTTACCGGTAATTATGTGTCAAATTTAAAGCGGCATTTGCAAGATCAGCATTACGACGTATTTAAGAATACCCAAGGAGCCGGAGAAAGTCCTCCAGAAAAAAAAAAAAAATTCTCAGTGAGCCTCAGCAAAGAGGAAGTTACAGAAGCTTGCATCAGCTTTGTGACGACCGAAAAGATGCCGTTTTCTGTTTTGGATTCGGAACCCTTCAAAGTTTTAACTGGGCAAATTTTTAGTGGGCTCGGTATGAATCCAATTTCTTCACGCAATGTAATGGCTGTAGTCGGGAAAAAAAGTGATGAAATCAAAGACACAATTCGAAAGTCACTTAAGTCAAAAGTCTTAAGCCTTAAAATGGACACTGCGACCCGCTGTAGTCGTGGAATATTGGGCATCAATGTACAATTCTACGATGGCAAGCGTATTTGCATTAAAACATTGGGTCTCATTAAATTGCATAAGCGACATACAGCAATAAACCTTTGTGATGAGGTCGAATCAATCTTAATGGACTTCAATATTTCGAAAACCCAAATTTTCTGCGTCACCACAGACAACGGCAAAAATATGTTAAAGACCGTAGCCCTTTTAAATAAGGAGGTTGACAACGAACGTAGCGATTATGAAGAAGAGATCGACGAAGAAGGCTTACTTAAGGATATAAAGATTTATGCAATAGAATCAGTTAAATGAATCAGTGCACTTATTTTATTGTTAAAGTTTATTCTTAATAGGCTTATGACAATCGCAAAGGGTCTTCCCCAGCCAGAAGTTGATGTGGCCACTCGTTGGAATTCAACATATACCATGTTGAAAAAGCTTTTACTTGTAGAACAATTCTGTGAGCAAGAAAAGAATGTACCCCAAAACCTGGACTCTTCGGATTGGGAATCAATAAAAGGTATTGTTGACATACTCGAGCCTGTTTACGCTGCCACGAAGAAGCTTCAGAGCGAGCAACTTTTTATGGGAGATTTCTATAAAATGTGGCTAGAGCTCAAATTGTCTATAAAGGCTATGTCTACTCCCAATAGCATCTTGTTGGAAGACTGCCTACAGAAAAGGGAAGCTACTTTGCTAGAAAACAAAGCCGTTCTATCAGCGGTTTATCTGGATCCGAGAATTCGTCGAGCTCTTATAAAAAACAGCTCCAGCCTTGTCACAGCACGAACCACCTTAAAAAAGCTATTTATGCAAATTAAAAGGGTTCACCGCAACGTAAGTTAATAAATATGGTTATGACTATTAAATAAAAAAATAAATTCTTAAATAGGATAATGATGAAATTGTTCCGAGGGAGGAAGCATCAACATCGTCTAGGAGTTCCTCAAACAGCGAAACCCTCTTAAACGAGTTCCTAAATTCTATTGAAGTGGACTCGAACGATGAAAACTCGGACGATGAAATGGATGCTGACCTTAAAATAGCTTGCAGTGAAATAGACAACTATAGCCCCAAGCCGATCGATGTAGGTACCGATATAATGGTGTACTGGGAGGAAAAAAAATTCGTTTTCCCTAACTTGTACCTACTGGCTATGGTGGTTCACAGCGTTCCAGCCACACAAGTAAGCGTAGAAAGGTCCTTTTCAGCGCTTAAATTAGTTCTAACGGATATGAGAACAAATCTTTCAAGCGACTCTTTAGAAAAATTGCTTTTTGTAAAATTAAATGTATAAAATAAAACCTGTTATACAAAAACTTAGATCATGCCAATTTGCTTTTCCTAATTATGTTGATAATCTTACCACCCTTGGTCAGTCGAACTTAATCTTGGTCAACTTTTTGCTTTTCGAACAAATTACTCTTGATTTGGCTTAATTATATTTAAGTTTTAGGCAGAGTATTATTTCTTAGTTTTTGGCGGTTTCCGGTAATTGTATAAAATTTAAAGTGCCCTCAATGTGTGGGCCGGTGCCCACTTAGTATATTTCCTGACCACTTTTAAAGCCAACCGTCTTAAATTCAAAGAAATCGGAGTTCGAGTTTTATTTTCAATCAAAAAATAAAACTCAAGGAATAAGTTTTATTTTTCAATCAGAAAATAAAAATCAAAAAGTAAGCGTTATTTGTCAAGCGGAAAATAAAACTCAAAAAATAATCATTATTTCTAGAGCTGAAATAAAACTCAAAAAATAATCATTACATTTTGAGATTTATGAACAACTCAAAAAATAACGATTATCCTTCGAGTTTTAAATAAAAATTGGAAAAATAAAAATTAAACCGGATATTGAAACTACGTTGTATAAGAAGTGTACTGGTATTGTTGGTTTTTTTTTTAGGATTTTTCTTTGACCATGATTTTTTTTGTTTAAAAAAAAAATGAATAATGATTATTTACGGTCCCTGCTAGAAACCCCCGGAACACGAACTGGGAAAAGTTTACAAGGACAGTGACCTCAAAACTCGCGACTAGCCCGGGCGCAGTAAAATCCGTGAAAGACATAGAAACGTCCCTAGAGACCCTGTACAAGAAATTACTGGATGCGTATCACGCCCGACATCAAGAACAAAGAAGAGGACCAACCCACCATGGTGGAATCGGGAACTGACACTCAAAAGAAATAATCTCCGAAAATTCTTCAAAATCGCCAAAGAGGCAGACAATGAGATCATCAACGAGGAATACAAAGTCCTACTTAGCACGCACTAGGACATAGCAGCTGGCGAAGAACGCCCCCCAAACGATCTAATAACACCAATGAAAATCAACCGGGCCATAGACTCCTTTGCGGGCTATAAGGCACCAGGACTTGATGGAATATTTCCAGCCATGTTGCAGGCGACCAAGGAAAGGATTACCCCATGGTTGTATGAAATATACTCGGCATGTCTAAGCACGGCCTATATCCCAATCCAATGGAGGACCTCTCGGATTGTCTTCCTCCCAAAGGGAATATGCGTTTGGAGTATTCGTAGATATTTCCGAAGCATTCAATAATGTCAAGACGGATGCTATAATGGATCGCCTAGAAGCGACCAGCAAGCACCCCGCAGTAAGCCTCAGGATAAGAAACCAGCTTAGCTGCAGACGGTTACTTTCAGAGTGGGGCACTTCTTCCATGGTAAAGGGGGCCCACAGAGGCACATCACAATTCTTCTATGGAATTTGGTGGTCGATGATCTAATTAAGAGATTCGAGAGGAGAGCCCCAAAAATAACTGCCTACGCGGACGACATAGGCATATTTATTACGGGAGTCTGTCCATCGACCCTCAGCTCCATAATGGAATCAACACTCAGGGAGATATGTGAGTGGGCGGAAAATGCGGGACTCAGTATCAATGCGGACTCAGTATCAACATAGGCATATTTATTACGGGAGTCTGTCCATCGACCCTCAGCTCCATAATGGAATCAACACTCAGGGAGATATGTGAGTGGGCGGAAAATGCGGGACTCAGTATCAATGCGGACTCAGTATCAACATAGGCATATTTATTACGGGAGTCTGTCCATCGACCCTCAGCTCCATAATGGAATCAACACTTAGGGAGATATGTGAGTGGGCGGAAAATGCGGGACTCAGTATCAATGCGGACTCAGTATCAATGCGGACAAGACGGACCTCATTCATTCTCATTCTCAAAAATTGGCGCAACCAGGCTGACCCCGAAAACGCAGGTCAAGTACCTCGGAACAATATTGGACTGCAAGCTGGCATGGAAACCCAATATATTAGAAAGGGTGAAAAAGGCCACCGTGGCGCTATATGCATCCAAGAAGATGATTAGCAGTACATGAGGCCTGTCGCCTACTCTGATGCACTGGATCTACCACTCGGATGTGTGGAGCCTTTGTGTGGTGGCAAGCCACTGAAAAGAAGACCTACACCAAGCTTATGGAGAGAACTCAGCGGCAGGCACTGGTCTGCATAACGGGGCCCCGGACGTCGACCCCATAGATAACCACGCTCAACTAACTGCAGGAAAGGCAGCACAACGTCTAGTTGCATCAGGCAATATGACGACGCAAACCTTCGGACACAGTTCAATAGGCCGAGGCAGGATCAACAAAACGGACTACATGACTCCCAGAACGTGCCCGGAGGTTAAAACAACCTCGTTCATGGGCTCAGACGACTAATTAACGGGTCGGGACCAGACATATACACAGACGGCTCCAAGATGGAAGGAGGAGTAGGAGCGGGCTTATACTGTACGGATCCTGAAATAAGGCTGTCATATAAGCTATCCAGCGACTGTAGCATATTCCAGGCAGAAGTCTTAGCCATAAGGAAAGCGGCAGAAGTGGCTCAAACTATAAACCGATCATACGATGTGGTCAACTTGTTCGTGGACGGTATCGATGGCAACGAGACAGCTGACGTTCTTGCATAGGAGGGCGTAGAGCTGACGAACGACAGTACGGAGAACGTGCTTGTTTCCCTCAGAACGCTACAAAGCGCCCTGGAGAACAAGGCGGAAACGCGAGCAAAAAGCAGGTGGAGGAATACCGAGACTTGCCGAATTGGATGAACAATGTGCAAAGAGCGTAATGAAAAACTTAGGCAGTATGTACTGCATCTTCCTCGGAAAGACTGCAGACTGTTAGTAGGAATCCTCACAGGCCACTGTCTGGCCGCAGCCGCACCTGCAGGAAATGCGATGAACCGGGGGCTATCGAAACCCTGGAACATCTTATCTGCAACTGCCCGGCTCTCTCACGAGCAAGAACAAGATACCTCGGTGCCCCAGTTCTTGCATCACTAGAAGACGCCTCCAGCAGGGAACCAGGCGAACTTCCTGCCTTCGCGAAACATACCTTGAGGACATTAAAACCTAATAAAATATCTCGAGGTTCATACAGATTAGCCGGACAACTAAGGGCCATATTGGCCTAAGCGTGGCCCCGTCCATGAGGGCCGTCCGTGTAACCTAACCTAACATTTGTGACGAAAGATGATTACACACATGATTAAATACATTTTTTTAAATTTATTTTTTCGGTACTCTGCAATAGAAAATGTTTGTGTGTTCTTAAAAACTAGTCTAGCCTTTTTCCTTTATAGGCATTGCAGAGTGCCGAAAAAATAAATTTTAAAAAGTGTATTTAATCATGTGTGTAATCATCTTTCTTCACAAATGTTGATATCAGAACTTTTGTATGTTGAAGGTGCGATTACTAGTTTTTTACCTCGTTAAGAGGTGTTTTTGTTTGATTTGACTTTTACGAACGAAATCTACCACATTATTAAAACAAAACATAAAGAACCAATTTATAGGTTATAGACTTAAAAATCTTAAAACAAACACTTATAAAAAGTATAAAAAATCAGGTAAGCCGAGCGATTTTTCGAAATATTTAGTGGCTCGATCCGATTTTAATTGAAGCATCGTCGGATTCTGAAATTGTACTTACCGAAAGTTCTCTCTTAAGAGACTTAGAAAAAACAACGCCAACTTATTCTGATGGACTTCCTGGGTGTGTTCTTAAGTATTGTGCATCAACCATTTGCAAACCGATTCTTAAGCTTTTTCATTTGTCTATTTCATCATCTATTTTTCCAACTATCTGGAAGGAATCTTTCATTATTCCACTTCACAAAAAGGGTGTGAAGGCGGATGCCCAGAATTATAGAGGTATTTCTAAATTGTCGGCAATTCCTAAAGCATTTGAGCGTATTATTACTTCTCATTTGCAACATTAATGTTCCTCGCTAATATCACCGTGTCAGCATGGTTTTGTTAAGCGAAGATCCACCACCACGAACCTTCTTGAATTGACATCCATTGTAATACAGGGATTTGAAGAAAAAAAGCAGACTGACGTTATATATACAGACTAGCAGGGTCGCCCGCAGCTTCGCCTGCGGAAATCAAGATTAAAAATTTTACAAATATGTTTTTTTTATCATAATAAAACAGGAAAACAGGTGGGAGGAGAAGCAGCGAATCAAATTGTTTAAACATTTAATTTGTTTAAACAATATGAGGCGCGTGTAAGGAAGAGCAAGATAATCTATTGGTTTGAATATTTATGTTTTTTCAATATTATCAATGCAATTTAAATTAATTTAAAACAGAAAAATCAGTAAGAAAACAAATCTTACTTCCTTAGTCAGCTGCAATGCACACACATATATATTTAGTTTGTAAAATACACATTTATTGCTTATATGTATGTTGTTGCCGTGAGAATATTTTTATACCCGTTACTCGTAGAGTAAAAGGGTATATTAGATTCGTGCAAAAGTATGTAACAGGTAGAAGGAAGCGTTTCCGACCATATAAAGTATATATATTCTTGATCAGGATCAATAGCCGAGTCGATCTAGCCATGTCCGTCTGTCCGTCTGTCCGTCCTTCTGTCCGTCCGTCTGTATGAACGTAGAGATCTCGGAAACTATAAAAGCTAGAAGATTGAGATTTGGCATGCAGATTCTAGGGGTTAATACGCAGGCAAGTTTTTCTCGCCGATGTGCCACTCCTCCTGTGGCACCCACAGTTTTGAAGCTAGATTAACGGGAAAAGGAATGTGTATTCGTTCCTTCAATACATATTGATAGACCAAAGTGGAAAACCCCCCCTCCCCCTTAACGCCCACAAACCGCGAAAAACCTTGGCACCCGTCTGTATGAACGCTGAGATCTCGGAAACTATAAAAGCTAGAAGATTGAGATTTGGCATGCAGATTCTAGGGGTTAATACGCAGGCAAGTTTTTCACGCCGATGTGCCACGCCCCCTCTAACGCCCACAAACCGCGAAAAACTGTGGCACCCACAATTTTGAAGCTAGATTAACGGGAAAAGGAATGTGTATTCATTTCATCAATACATATTGATAGACCAAAGTGGGAAACCCCCCCTTCCCCCTAACGCCCGCAAACCGCGAAAAGCTGTGGCGCCCACAGTTTTAAAGCTAGAGCAAAAGTGTAAACGCCATTTTGTTTGGGTTATTAATGCCTACCGAAATGTAGAAGACATTTTTTAAATCGTCCCACTCAGTAAAAAGTTATAATGAAATTATGAAATGGCCGGTAGATGACGCCACTTTAAAGCGGCTGCTTGGCTTGCCCTGCTTGAGACTGCTTGCTTTAGCGGAGTAACGGGTATTTGATAGTCGAGGCACTCGACTATAGCGTTCCCTCTTGTTTTGTATTCTTTTTTACAACTCCACAGTTTGTCAAAAGTTCTAAAACATTTCGTGTTAGCTTAACGGGTTTTTGGATTTTACAAATAAAGGAATTTGAAGGAAAACTTTAAATGTAAAAGCAAAATCTAAAGCCTTGTAATCTAAATGTCGTGTGTTCAAATCAAAGTTCTAGTCAAAATTGGAGTTCTTTTAATTTTTTTTATATTGTTCTGAAAGGTTATGGAATACTCATTTGGAATTCCGCTCTTTACCCTCTACCTAAAAATAGTTTACAAAGTGAAAAAGAAATAATTATGTCAACATCATTATTGGCAAGAATTGCGGTGGGTATAAACCCACGACCTATAGACTATATTTCCCTTACGTACAACATAACCATCTGAGATACAGTTTGAAAGTTCTTGCTGACATTAAAGCAAACGGTTAATAAATAAAGAGCAAAAGTTTTAATGATGAGCAAAAAAAGAATAAAAAGTCAAAAGAAGTTAAATTCTCTTTACAAAAAGCACATATTTTGTGTTATTTAAAGTGGATGTCTACGACCTGACTACAGACATATTTTTTGAACCATTAGGTTGACAATAACAAAAACAAAAGAGAAGCAAATATTTATGTGATTTAGAAGAACATCAAGAAAATGAATTCGCATTTTAGAATTATTATTTGGTTTTCAGTATTTTATTTTTATTAATTTTTCACCTTGATTAGAACTATATTAACAATGTCAGAAAGGCAGGTGGTTTTCAATTTGTTTAAACAATATGAGACAAGTGTAGGAAATAGCAGAAGAATTAATCGATTTGAATTGTTATGTTTTTTTAATATTATTAATGCATTTTGAATTTTAAAACACAAAAATCGGTTTGAAAATGTCTTAAACCTGTTTTGGAAATGAAAATGATATTCTTTTAGCAATAGAATATCAGTATTATCATGAATTTGAACTTAAGCAAATCTTACTTTCTTAGTCAGCTGAAATGCACACACACACGCACACTTGCACATATCTAGTGGTTGGAGGTGGTCTATCTGTCTCTCTGAGTTTCCCCATTGGAGGTCTGAGTACGACATTCGGACTTTTGGTCTGCTTACAAACGGTGCAATTACTCACATATTCTCGAATTTGGACAAGCATCTTCGGCCAAAACAGATATCTTTTGAGTTTTTCCACTGTTTTTCCTATGCCACAATGAGCAGATCCTGGTGAATCATGAGCTTGTTGCAGGACGCTGTTAACTAATCCAGAAGGTACCCATAACTTCCATAAGTTTTCATCAGATTCCGTTTCGCTAGTTACACTTTCCGTTCGTTTATATACATAACCGTCTATTATCCTTAGGTCGGGAAGTATTTCTTGATTCTGACAAATGCGTTCAATCAGGTCAAGGTATTCTAACGAGCGAAAATGTTCTGATTCCAAATCTATAATCGGGCCTAGGTTCACAAATTCATCCACTGACTCATTCTGTCTCGAAAGCGTGTCCGCGATGACGTTTTGAGAACCTTTCCTGTGCTCTATACGGAAATCAAAACCTTGTAGTTGTATAGACCAACGGGCGAGTCTACCGGACAGGTCTTTTTGACGCATGAGCCATTCTAACGCTGCATGGTCCGTTACTACCAAGAAATCTTGCCCTTCAATGTAGGCGCGAAACTTTTTTATTCCCTTAATAACCGCAAGGCACTCTAGTTCTGTTACGGTGTAGTTCCGTTGAGCCTTGGTTAGCTTAACTGACATATAACCGACTGGCATCTCAAAACCCTCTTCATTCCATTGGGCCAGAACGCATCCAAATCCAAAAGAACTAGCGTCACACAATAGTACAAAAGGCTTAGAAAAGATAGGTGTTGCAAGGATAGAAACCGTTGTCAGTCTATGTTTTAATTCCTGAAAAGCGTTCCTGGCTGCATCATCCCAATCTAACGAAGTTTTGTTTTTCTTTAGCATCTCGGTCAAAGGATAACTTACATATGCATAATTGTCGACAAACCGTCTATACCATCCTGATAACCCTAGAAAACGACGCAATTGTTTTACTGTAGCTGGTAGCGGAAACTCGTTAATTGCTTGGATTTCAAATGGATCTGTTTTTATCTGTCCATCAGAAATCAAGAAGCCAAGATATTTAATTTCTCTCATGCAAAACTTAGATTTTCCAACATTGATCGTTATATTAGCTTTCCTCAAGCAAAGCGCGATTTCCTGTAGAAGAATCAGGTGTGAGTCAAAATCTTCCGATAAGATTAGTAAATCATCGAGATATACAAAAACTCTATTACGAAGCTGTGCTGGTACGACATGGTCCATTAACCGGCATAAGGTCTGCGGTGCATTGGTGAGCCCAAAAGGCATGACCTTGTACTTGTAAAGAGGGCGATTCGGGACAGTAAAGGCGGTGTACTGACGCGGTTGCTCGTCTAACGGTATTTGCCAAAAAAAAAAATTTCATGTCGAGACTAGTTATAAAGCGCGCAGAAGGTAAGCGACACAAAATCCCGTCTATATGGGGTAAGGGGTACGCGTCCTTTCTCGTATACTTATTAACTTTGCGAGAATCTAAACACAATCGAACCTTACTGCCTTTTTGAACGATACCGCAATTACTGCTCCAGGGACTGTTAGAAGGTTCAATTATATCGAGAGCTAACATATTGTCAACTTCAGCGAACATAATTTTCTCATGCGCAGGTGAGATCGGCCAATGTCTTTGTTTTAGCGGCTTCGCGTCGCCTACGTCAATCGAGTGTGAAATCATATTGGTTCGACCTAATCCCTCGAGTTCATATGAAGGAAACATTTCTACTACGGAATTCAAACGTTCCTGTTTCTTACTAGAGAGACTGTGTAGTTTGGTCTCAGACTCGTCTTATTCAGACGGACCAACGTCTAACTCGCCTATTGTTTCATCCATGATTCTATCGAATTGAATTCTAAAAGAAATCAATTCCGAGATAGACGTCTTGTTTCAAGTCTGGTATTATATAAAAATCAATGTGTTCTGTGAGATTACGATATTTTATAGAGGATGTTATAATGCCTTTCACGGAGCACAGTGCAAATGATCGCATTCGAGTTGAAAATCGTTTCCTAAAGTCTGGGCTGTCAAAGAACGAACGCGATAAATAAATTCAGAAGCGGACGGACTGTCTTTACTACCGTCAAACTTCACTTTCCAATTTTGGATAACATGACCAACCTTTTCTGGTAAAATCGAAGATGTTGATCGGTGGCTGGTATTTCTTAAGTCAGGCTCTTGTTCTGCTGTATTGACTTGATCGGTGTGATCGAAACCAGAACGAAACCTGGGACTAGGGTCGTTGTTACTAGATCTCACGCCTAAAAGATTGAGTTGTACATTCAAGGATGTGTTGATATGATCTGTCAGCTTATCTAACAGAGTCTTTTGTTGAGTTCCCATCATAGATTTGACTATATTAAGGATTTCGCTTTTGTTTACGTTATTGGACGAATTGGGTGTTTCTAATGAGTTCTGACTTCCCTCTCTTTGCATAGATCGGGTAACCACACCTGACCTGCGATTGGTACCTCGGCCTCCACCTCTACCTCTACTAGAACTTCTACTCGATCCTGGTTCATCAAGAGAAAGTCTCTCTCCACTCGCATCGCCAGTTTCTGATGGTAGATTAACTGGAACTATGTTAGCTGCGACCTCAGCGTTGTTCAGTTCAGTTTCCAAATCGACATTCCCTCCAGAAAGTAATTCTGTAGTACAAAGAACGCGACATGAAGGACAAGATGGGGAGTTCTTAAGCCAATTTGTCAAACACGCGGGGTGGAATTGGTGTTTGCACGGAGTCGTTGCTAACAATTGGTCTCTCTCAAGTTTCTCATGACAAATACGACAATGACCGGGAAGGTTTTGCATCATTTCTAAGCTATTGTCGTTACTGGCCATGTTTATAATTACTTATGAGTGTTTACTTTTCTTTTTCGAAATCAATACTTGATATCATCTGTCCTTTCCATAAATGCCAAGTCCTTATCGGGGTCTTCTACTCTCTTCTACCGCTATTTATATAAAAGTATGGTTGTAAATTTATGGGTTTCTTTTAGTTATTATTTAATACTAGTCGGAGATCAAAGATCCGCAATTCATAATATCAAACGCTAACCATAAATTCTAGGCTTAAAGTTGTACTGCATCTGACTGGGTCGATCAATCCAAATTCCTGAATTGCAATCGCTAATTCTCTCACTCAGATAAACTAAACTACAGACCTACAAATCCAAGTGGTCTTGAATACCAGAGAAATCTGCAGTTCTCACAATCACCTTTGGTAGACCGATCCTGATAACGAAGTGAAGCCTCATATTCCGAAAACTGACTGGAAAATCTTTCAATAATTCTAATATTCTAACCCAAAACTATTGATAATTTAATTACTGGATGTCCATACAGAGCTTACGTGGAGACCACTATTTGTCTCAAACTTTTCGGTTTTACCCTCATTCAAACTAATAACTGCGTTTACTCTCATACGTTTTTCGGCCTGCCTGATGTCGGCCTGTCGCTGTTAACGCTTGTCGGGCCCCACGTTCGGGCGCCATTTTATCTGTAATGGTACGGCTGCGAATTGCTTCAGGTTACAGCCTCGGTTGGAGAGGGAATCGGAGGTTCAGTGCACTATACTGGGCTCTGTGCTCAGCTCGCCGGTATTGAGGTCGGGGTTTTTCCTATCCTTGTGTTCTCCTTCAACTCACCACTTGATAAAAGTTTAAGTGCACTTCCTGACTTTACTCTAATCAATACAAAACAACAAATATCAATTAGTTGTACACATTTCATTGTTTTTTGTTATACGCAAAATACACGCGAGTTCATTAATTAAATTCTAGAAAGTCAATTCAAATTCATAGTTATGCAATATAGAAATCAAAAGCCCTTACACAAAAATGTCACCGTTAATATAAATCATTTCACAAAGTTAAATCATTGCGACTTAATTATAGATTTATGTTACCACTCATTACTACCTGCAACAAGATCTTGGGCCAATAACTGTTCGGTTAGCTGTGGAATCAAAGTTAGTCAAATAATATTTATATATATATATATACTAAATATGTGTGGGTAAATAAAAATATTCAGGCTCACATTGCTTTAGAAGCTGGCTGTACAAGAAGGGTTTACTTAATTTTAGTTTTTATATACTATTAATTCATTATTTAATTCACTTAATTGTCTACAAAATTTGCTCGTGAACATACTCAACGAGTTTTTACAAACGTAGCTCGAGAATTGCTCGACACGAAAACCAAAAGAAAAGGGCCAACACCGTAGGGTTGCCAGATTACAATATCGACCACAGGGTTATGCGGTTAGGTGCTCTCTTATTTTAACGCTCGCGCGTATGACTCACTCGTATATCCATTACGTCATCATACCCTGTAGTTGGGTTGTTCAGTACTCACGACGAGGAGGTTACGGTTACGCAACGACACGTGCTCCACTCACATTCCGTTGGCTAGGCTCTACATTGATGGTTTTTTCACATAAATTTCCCGCAGCTAAAACAGGGTGTAGCTGCCTGCGATGTTGCTATGCGATGCGATGAGATCCCTGTCGGCGCTACTGATGTACAAATTGTTTCTTGTAGAGGGTTCCAGAACTTTTCCAATTGGGTACAGCGAAAAGCGGTTTCGCAAAGTTGAGACACCGGCGGCAGCGAATTTGTATATACATACGTCTGTATTTGAAAAGCGTGGCAGCGCCAGCGCGGGGCTGACCAAGAAAAACTTTAACGATTTCCTAATTAGCAAATGCACAGAAACCTCAAAACCTCTCCTTGAATTTACCTTCAATAATACAGTTCACACTTCTTGTTTTCACTACAGGTAGACTGCCAGTCTCCTGATCGCTGCTCGAATTAGGCTGTCCTCAGCCCACTTGGCGAAGATAAAACTTGCTCTGGGGTTTTGGGGGGTCAGTGCGTTGGTTTTCACTAGTATTCGAAATTATATGTCTCCCAAATGCACGCAACTGAGGCGGTTGAATAACGGCAGCAAAGTGATCTGCGTGGCCGAAAATTTTCAGCAGCGCGACAGTACAGCGAGCTTTAACGGGACGTCTTCCAGGCGAAACTGAACGAAGGTGTGCGAGCGAGACAACTATATTGTCGTGCTTGGAACATTCTAGTTGGTTGTAAAGCTTGACTAAAGCTCTTCCTTTAAGTTCTTTAACCCGTATCTGATCTAATTATTTTGTCCAGCCGTTAGAAAATATAAACTATTTCTATTCACTGGCCACTACAAAGACTGCGATTTCAGATTTCGAAGAAGCCCATGTTAGCGGCGGAATAGGTACACTTCTAGCAGGAGGGGCAGCTTGATAGATCTTGTCTACCAAAACTTGAGCAAACGAATCAACGTCATCCGCAGTAACAAGCGGAGGATTATCTTCAGTCAAAGCAGTGAGCTTGGCACTGAAACTTCTAATATGGGAGCCCCGAGGTAAAAACCTTGTTTTGGTGATAACCTGATCGGCAGCCACAGAGAAATATATCAGGAGCGGGATATGATCAGAGGAAAGGCCCGAACATTCAGAGATGGAAAGGTGGCTGCACGGGATACCTCTATACACAGCAAAATCAATGGCAGTCGGAAGATGATCATGATCACTCGCAAGAATCGGACCATTATAGCAGATTTTCAATTCTGCGGCTATATAATAGTAGTCGCCTTCGCACACTCTTATTGAGCTCTTCGTCACTACATCTGCAGTCCATTAATAGTGTTAAAGGATTTATGTTTGAACAAATGGGCGCCATTTTTCAGGAAAAATTTTTTTTAAGAATATGCACAACAAAAATAAATTTTTTTTGATTGTTCTAAAAAGGAAAACAATTAAAAAAAAAATTTTGGAGTTCCTAAATATTTTTTTGAGGTGAAATCGATTTTTTTAAATATTTTCAATATAATTCTTGAGAAAAATATTAAAACTATTTATAGCAAGGAAAGTTTAGTCAAATGATGATGTAAAATCATTTAAATTATTTAATAACAAAGATAATTGCCAAGTGTGTTTCTAAATATCTATCGCATCTAACAATTACCATACAAAAAAAAAACGTGAATTGTACTAGTGCTACTGCATACAAATCAAAGATGAAAAAGTGAAGATATCTAAAAAAAATTCAAATTACTCCAATAGTGAGGAAAATTGCAGAATGCAACTAACACCTATGTATTCTGTATTGACAAGCCTACAACATAGACTTGGTCGCACATTAAAATAATCTAAAACTCGTTTTCAAAACTCTGTCCAAAATTGAAAATTGAAACCAGCTTAATATGCATTTGTTATATTAAAAAATGTTAGTATAAGCACTCACAACTTGAACAAATTATTACACTTTATAATTTAGGCTCTCAGATAAACTCGATTTTGCAATTTTTTACCTAGCTTATTGCCAATCAAAACATTTGAAATTTGTAAAAGAAATCCGTATTTTTCAATCAATAATAACATTGAAAAGGATTCCCATTAATAGAAATCTTGGTTTTACCAGGGTTGCACAATACACAATTTCTGGGACCATGACTTTTGAACGTATTTCGCCTCAAACAGCTGAAATCGCAAACAGACGCAGGTGGAACTTTTTAAAAATTAAACAAGAATGTTCAAAAGCCGTTTTAGGAAAGTATAAAAAATATAATATAATATATATTTATTTTAAACTCCATCCAAAGTTGAAAAATAGTGAACAAAATTTGTATGCAATCCCCAATATCTTCTTGTGCACTATACATCTTCAACTTTATTTTCTTTAGCTTCTTTCTTTGTAATACTTTACAAAGCATCTTGTTGAGTTGGCAACTTAAATATCGCCGCTGCGACTATGCATCTTGTCCCATTCGCACTCACAATCCACCGCCCACTCAACGCGCCCAAACTCGCGGTGCGCCGATGCGCCCCTGCAAGATCGCGGAATTTTTCGAGAAAGCCGCAGTACTGTTATCTCTTTCTCTCTTGCATGTCTTCGCTGCCGAAGCCAATCGCTGAAGTTGCGCAGTTGTAAAAAGTTGAAGAGCACAAATATAAGATATTATGTAACTGAATTAACACACATGCTAACATGAAATAAAGATTTCAGTTGTTATTTTTCTGATCGACTGTTACTGAAGTAAACTACTCGAAGTCTGTGTCTCGGACTCTGGCGGACTCCCCACTGACTCAAAGTTAACAAGCATGCAGGAAGGGCCAGGTGGAGCTGATCACTCAAATGTAGATCAGCCAGTCGGGTTAATGTCCACGCCCCAATCAGTCGGCGCGGGAGTCATAAAGAAAATTGTTTAATCAAACCGGCGAGCTCGACATCACCGCCATTGGGAATACCCTGACCCAAAGCAACAAGTGCGGGCCATGCATCAGTTTTTCCTATCAGACCAACACGGCGCACTTAAGCAACACGATGAACACATGGGGCTTAAGAAAGACGTACCCGGTGCCAGATCCGTTTCATAATCAAGAGCCGCCACTAACGCGCCACGAAGGAGCGTATGATCAATCAGCACCGCCTAGGCAAGCCGGCTCCGGATTATCGGCTAGGCACAACGACAAATTCTTAACAGAGAACTTCCCGTATTCACCGGCAAGCCAGAGGAATGGTTGCTTTTCATTAGGAACTATGAACAGTATACAGACAGATGCGGGTTTAGTAATGAGGAGAACCTGATACGTCTTCAAAGGTCCCTTAAGGGAGCGGCACTTAAAGTCGTACGTGGTAAGCTTATGTGACCGTCCACAGTTCCTTACGCAATTGAGACTCTCAGGATGCTTTATGGACGTCCTGAGGTTATCTTCGCTAGTCTCAAACGAAAACTAAGAGAAGAACCCGCCGTGAGATCCAACAACGTAGATTCGATAATCCGAGTAGCGCTGGCCGTGCAGAACTACTGCGCGACAATATCACCGATAGGTGATAGGTGATGTAGGTACATGAGTACATACAGGCAAGTAGTTTTCTTTTACCGCATTTTCAAAGTGGGAAATTCGTCAAATATTGATGGAAATTAATAAAAATCTTGAAGTCAAAGATGCTGATGTAGCTGTTCGACTCTTCACGAAACTTTTAGATGTGATTATTTTCAACAAATAAAAAATATAATACAGCTCGTATGTCTTACCTGTTTCCTAAAATAAATTTATTTGTTTATTCTTACGGTTTTTTTTAGCAAATGAGTACTTTGCTTTTCGAGTGCCATCCCTAAATTAGTTCATTCCTTCAAAAAAAATTCGTTGATCAATTTACTTAAAGCGCATACCGCCGACTCGATGCGGTTTTGCCTTAGTTTTCGGTAATTTTAGTTTTAATTGAAGGCTCAACTCGAAATCGAACCATTTTGCTGAGCTTTGCTGAGAGAGCCCAAAAGTATGTCGTACTTTTTTTTCAGGTTTTAGTGAACATTTTGCGGGCCAAAATTTGATTTTAGTGTGTGTTGTGGCCGGCCTATCGATACCGATATCGAATGTGGGCGCAGGGCGGTCACACGCTTATCGATGGCAATCTCTGGGAAAAACCAGGGTTGCTGAAATACCAAAAATAGGATTGGCTTGACCTGGTCACCCGAATGTCATCCGGCCGTTGACCCGGAATATTCGAATAACGGAGACCCGGAATTCGGGTTGATGGTAGGGAATAGGGAATAGGCTAATCAGAACGAAAGTCACGGTCAAGGGCGTTACGTCTGCTGCGCTCACACAAATTTTTCCAAGTCTCGCGTTGCACGTGCAAAAAAAAAATTGCATAAGTCTAAGAGTGAAAAGTGGATTAAATTATTTATAAAATATTTTTAAATCTAATTCGAGCAGCAGCAGCGCGCCAGTGACACACTAGCAAATTAAAAAACAAAGAAATTTTAGTTCGGTTATTAAATACAAAAAAAAAACAGAAACCAGGACTTATGTGAAAGATCCTCTGGGAAGCCGGTGCAGGACAAAAATTAGGTGAGTGGTCTGAGTCCAGGAATGAGGCCATAGTTAATGGGCTCTCTATTCCAGACCTGACCAGACCCAGTGAGCAGTCAGGTCAAAGAAGTTGGCCTGGCGAATTTTTTTATGGACCCAGATCCTGTGCTGCCATGTCAGAGGACACGATTTTGAGCCATATCCGGCGTGAAGATTTCCCTGGCCAGCATCAGGAATAAAATTTGATTTTTTTTCGTCGTGGAAGACCGACTTGCCTTCCAAGTGGCGGCAACGGGAGCCTTTAGGCTTCAGTCCATTTTTTTTAATAGTTTTAGTACAATTGAAATTTTTTTATATTGTCTTGTTCGTCTTATTTATTATTTTATTTATTCAATTATTTGTGCTATTTATTACCTCCATTTATTTACTTCATTTATTTATTCACCAACCAATTATTCTTTTTCGATTTACTTATATTATCTACATCTACTTATATTATCTACATTTACATATTATTTACATTTTATACCCATACTATCTACATCCCTATTTATACATACAATGTACATCCAAAAAAGTGGGTTACAAAAGCATTCTTCTTAAGGGGATCTCTGAACCAGTGCCAGTTATATTGTCCTAAATTTTGTTAGTTTAAATATCTGTGCTTAAGTGAAAAGTGTCCACCTTGAGAGCTCTTACGGTAGGATTAGGAACAAGCGTAAAAGAAAGTCGTTAAGAAGGGAGTTGGCGTATAGGGTTCAAAGGTCAACCCTAAATATGTTTCATATTTTTGTATAATAAACGTTAAGTGATGTCGGTAAATATGGAGTAGAGTTAATTGAATGGGAGGAGCAGCCACGTAAGAATGGGTGTGTAGGAAAAAGTAAGAAGGATCATGAAATTAGGGGCGGCTGCTGAATAAGTTTGCTCAAAGCAGTTCGCAAGGTCGGGAGGGATGAGCATGTGACCTCCAGTCCAGCAGGATGGTCCAGGCCGGGCCAAATGCCCGGCAGAGCTCCTAAGGGATTTAAGGGAGGACTTAAGTATGCCCAAAAGTATGCTGAATTTTTGTACTTTATTGTTCTTCCTTCAAATGAGAGCTGAAATATGACTAATCTGAACTATGCAAATATAAATGTAGCATACTTTTGTGATGACTTCAGAATATGTCAAATTAACAATAAAATTGAAAACAAAAAATTCAGTCAAGTTTGTGCACTTTTCTCGTACGGTCGTGTTAAGCTCCTAATTAGCAACCATAGAGTGATTCTCAACTTCTTCTGTTGTGCTTATCTGCGCGTAATCTATTTTTAGACTCCATACCGCCGGGGTCTTTACCGAGTCCGACTTATTTACCGCCCGAGCATAGTGTAAGCGTTGTGTACGACTTCGCCCATTGGGCTCGGTCTTGTCTCTCGCTTGCACTTTCACTGCCCAGCGAGAGATAATAAGTAAAGACTTTTGAAAATTTTGAATTTGATTTCTATTATTTTCGTAATCGAAAACTATAGTAATTAATAAACGGATGACAACATACCTTCTTATCCGCCGCTCCCGAAAGAGCTGCCCGGATATGAGAAGATGAAGGAAATCGCTGGCCAATCTCCAGCGGAACTTCGAGTCAAGCTTGCAAGAGACTTGGCTCAACGGCAATTGGATGCGCTTCGTCAACGAAATGCAGATGCTGTTAAGACTAGTTCTGCAACACCTGTAACTACCACCGTTACAGCTACGAGTGCCAGTTCTGGCACCACCACGTACACCGTTGCAACTTCCTCATATACCAGCCCAGTTTCTACACCAGGAACGTCTCTGTCTTTGGGAGCTAATGATCTCTCGATATTACCCGCTATAGGGTGCTCGTTTCAAGCACCAAGTACCTCTCGTAGCAGGAAACGAAATCCTTCAAACAGCGGTAAAGAACGAGACGAAATAAAGAAAACTAAGGCAAATGTGAGCAATGCTAAAGTTGGCAATTTGAACCAATTTGAATTGTGCCGGAGATCATCCTATTAACTTCAATTCGTGCGAGTCACTTCTCAACAATCAATGTATGTGTGCGAACTGCGGCTGCAAAAGGCTGCAAGTCAGGATGGAACTAAGCAGGAAACTAAAAGGCCAAGCAACTCAACGAGCAGCAGGACCAACGAAAGCCGACACGGTCAACTTTTCTCCATGTCAGCCACCAGAGATGGCGTCTCGTATGCAGATATGGCATATGGCGCTGCAGCTATACCTGGAGGCGACCGCAACACCAACCAGAATTTTCTTACTTTCGACCTTCAATGGACTTCGAAACAACCGCTTTGCACCTTTAGCTGAGGAAACGAACCCCATTGACGATATGGAGACAAATGAGGAGACGTCTGATCCTATTGGCCAAGCGCAAATTTCAAGTCAAAAACCCCCACCCATATGTGTTCCAAAGGTTACTGACATCCTCACTCTGGAACGAACCCTACACGAAATTATTGCTGCAAATAATTATGAGATTCGTACATCCAACTTCGGAGTTACTCGCACTTACACTGACAGTGCAGAGTCGTTCCGCAAGGTGGTTCATAGCCTGACTGCTTTAAATTGCGAGTTTTGGCATCATCAACTCCGCGAGGACAAGCCATTTAAGCTGGTGCTAAGGAACATACATTCCACAGTTCCAAAGGAGGAAATAGAACGTTGCTTCACGGACAAAGGTTTTAACGTAGTGAATATTTACTGTCCAAGAAAGCCTGGCACTACGGCCGACGTTAATGTTGATGATAGACAAAATCTATTCTATGTCAATCTCAATATGACTACGAATGTCGCCAAACCGCTTAAAACAAACAAATTGGAAGGCACCGAGTTACTGTGGAAAAGGCTACTCGAAATAGGGACCTCGTTCAATATTATAAATGCCAAAATTTTGGCCACACTCAAAATTGTTGCTTCATAAAGCCGGTGGGTGGGAATTGTGCCGGAGATCATCCTACTAACTCCAAGTCGTGCGAGTCACTTCTCAACAATCAATGTATGTGTGCGAACTGCGGCTGCAAAAGGCTGCAAGTCAGGATGGAACTAAGCAGGAAACTAATAGGCCAAGCAACTCAACGAGCAGCAGGACCAACGAAAGCCGACACGGTCAACTTTTCTCCATGTCAGCCACCAGAGATGGCGTCTCGTATGCAGATATGGCATATGGCGCTGCAGCTACGCAGCCTGTCGCACATATACCTGGAGGCGACCGCAACACCAACAAGAATTTTCTTACTTTGGAGAAGGCAATCTTCGATATTAACACTCGGCTGGATCAACTCTTCAAGCTAGTTGTTGCGGCTAGAATGAGCTTTTTCACTAGCACTGTTGGCCAATAAGGCGCTCGAGAATCCAATAATCAACCACTAAAATACAAGCAAATTGTCCGAATTAACAATATAAGTATTCGTTGTTTATTGGCGAATGTACAAAGTTTGATGAGTTCAATTCAATGATTGCAAAGACGGCAGGCCAAAATGCTTACCGTTTGCATGTGAAACGAAAAGGCGAAAGTTAGAAAACGAACTGAACTACGATCGGACGCAGCCGATGACTTGCTGCAGCAGCCGATAACAACAACAAGGGACAGTGTTCAGTGTTCGCAAGCTCAGTTGTGTTGCGCGGTCTGGCTAAGCGCTTAGCTGGACATACTCCCCCCGTTGGAGGGCACGGGTCTCCAACATCCATCTTAGGCAGCAGACATAGCTTGGCAACAGCCCTAGTTATGGTGTTCAGTGCGGTCTTAAGCTCAGCAACTCTTGCAACGCCATCAGCTTCGACGATTAGCTTGGTCAGCCTTGCTAATGGCCAACTAAGAGGCGATGAGTTCTCGTTCTTGATAAGGACTATATCACCGACAGCAAGTCCAGGTTGGTTCGATCTCCATTTAGACCTCTCTTGTAAGAGGGTGAGGTACTCCTCCTTCCAGCGTGACCAAAATGTCTGTTGAAGATAGGAAACTTTTTGCCAACGATCAAGGCGATTGAAGTTTAATCCGGTGACGTCTGGAATTGCCAGAGATTTGGGTGGAGTTGTGCCCAAAAAATGAGCGGGAGTCTGCACATCCAAGTCGTCTGGATGCTCTGTAATGGAAATTAATGGTCGTGAGTTTACGATTGAAGTAATTTGGCAAACTAGGGTGCGTAAGTCATCAAAACTGAGGATCGAACTGGAAGCTGAGCGATAGAAGTGGTACTTAGCAGTTTTTACCGCGGCCCCTCACAGCCCAACAAAGTGCGGAGAGCGAGGAGGTATAAAACGCCAATCGATTTGATCCGCTACAGAAGTCTTGTACTGCATTCTGATGCGCATCGCTCATGAACAGCTCCTTTAAACGCTTAAGCTCGTTACTGGCTCCCACGAAGTTATTCGCATTGTCAGACCATATTTCTCTGGGCCGGCATCTAGTAGAAATAAACCGCTGAAGGGCGCTAATAAAAGCAGGAGTAGACAAATCCTGCACCAATTCCAGGTGTATGGCCTTCGTTGCGAAGCAGATGAACACGCAGATGTAGCATTTTACTGACGGCCGAGTACGCACTTCGCTTTTGTAGAAAAAGGGGCCACAGAAATCTACTCCGGTGATCATATAAGTGTACGATCCGTCATCCAATCTTTCCCTGGGGAGGTCTGCCATGATGTGCTGGAGTAAACGCGGCTTGGCCCTAAAACACCTGATGCATTTGTTAACTACGCTTGCCACTAATTTGCGCCCGCCGACCGGCCAGTACTGATGACGAATTATAGCAAGCAGCGCACGAGGTCCAGCGTGGAGATTCCTTTCATGGAAATATAATATCATAGCGACTGTGACAGGATGGCTCCTTGGAAGTATTATAGGATGACGAGCATTAAAGTCCAGAGTTGAATCCCAAATTCATCAACGAATGGATTGAGTGATGATGTTGAGCTGGACAGCGCAACCTGGGTTTTTTCGGATATGCATGTCAAATCGCTCCACAGGTGCACTTGTTGGATCGACCGAACAAGCTTTCGAGTGCCTCCAACTAAATCGGCCACTGTCAACCCACTTGATTTGGTCCTCTGATGAAGCTTGAACATGTATCCAAAAGAACGCTGTAGTTTGTGGAAGGAGTTTGCGAATTTGTGCCCTTCCTTTAGATCCTCAAATGGACATGTTGCGAGGAAGACTCGTTTACGAAGCTCTGGTAATGGTTCCTTTGAAATTACAGATACTGGCCATGAAGCTTGATCCTTGAATAGGAAGGCTGGCCCTTGAAACCATATTTTTGAATCTATGAGCTCCGAAGGAAGGGCTCCCCTTGACAATGTGTCTGCCGGATTCAATTTAGTGGGTATGTAGCGCCAATCTGCGTAAATCAACGAATATTTTCATGCCTGCTACTTCATTAATAAGCTGAGCGAGCAACTCTGCTCCGCACAGCTCCAGCTTGGGGACTGTCATACCCTTAAGAGGTGCCACACGAGATCTTGAGCACAGTAGCTGCGATTGAGTTATTCCCTTTCTTCTTGATACAATGTAGATGCAAGCACCATATGCGAGTATACTGGCGTCGCAGAATCCATGGACTTCAACTTGAGTATCTGGAAGTACAACTAGCCGCGGAAAGGCGAAACGTGGAGAGTTAGACAAACTATCATAGAAGGCGATCCAAGCAGATGCCAACGAAGCCGACAAGCTTTCATCCCAATGAAGTTTCTCCTTCCATAAGAGCTGTAGAAATATTTTGGCCTTCGTTATGATGAGTCCAACCAATCCTAGGAGGCCATAAAAACGAGCAACGATGGACAGAATAGAGCGTTTCGTTGGCCTAGGTGACGTCAATCCGGGCGTGACAGAGAAGAGAAATCGATCTGAAGCGGGATCCCAAAGCAAGCCAAGGGACTTTGTGAAGTCTGTTCCATCGTGAAACCTTAGCAGCTTCTCCTTATCCTGGCTAGAAATTCCATTTAAAAGCTCTGATGCGTTAGAACACCACTTTCTGATTTGGAAGTGACCTTCCTTCAATAATTCCGTTGTCTGCTTCATGATCTCAGCCACCTCTTCTATAGATTCGCCTCCTGTCATTAAATCATCAAAGTAAAAATCACGATTTAGAATGACAGAGCCGATCGGATATGCATTTTGCTCATCATGAGCCAACTGTTGCATGCAACGTGTGGCAAGAAAGGCCGCTGATCTGGTAACTGTAACTGTATCGAGTCTATAGGTTTGTATTTTCTCTCGTGAAGAGTCTCTCCATAGTATGCACTGCAGGAAGCTATCAGGCTCTGGAACGCGAACACATCTGTACTTCTTACAAATGTCCCCGGTTAATGCTACTCGAAAGGTTCGAAAACGCAGCAGCGTATGGAACAATTTAGCTTGAATGGTGGGACCGGTCATGAGAACGTCGTTCAATACAACCCTAAGCTTCGTGGTCGAACTGTCCTCCTTAAGGATGCAATGATGCGGCAAATAGTATTGGCACCGACTCTTTGCTTCGGGACCCACCAACGACATGTGAGCCAAATCTCGATATTCCTTGATGAACGCTGCGTACCTTTCCTTTAGTTGAGGATGCCGGTCCAGTTTTCTTTCCAAGTTAAGAAATCGTCGAAAAGCCTGTGTATAAGAATCGCCTAAGACATCCAAGTTGCGCTTTAACGGCAACCTTACAGAAAACTCCCCAGTTGGGAGGCGAGAAAAATTGGACTTGAAGTGATTCTCACAATCTATATATTCTTGTTTGACCTTTTCTAAGTTTAAGCCACAATATTCAATATCCCAAAAGCGCCTTAGCAGCATATCGATTCTTTCATCAGCCTCTTGTTCATATTGCGGCGTGGATTGAACTGCTACTAATGCCGTCGTCTGATATTGTCTGCAACCCCCTGAAACCACCCAACCGAAACACGTTTTCTGAAGTACTGGTAGCTCCGGCGACAACTTGATTTGGCCAACTGAGAGAAAATCGAAGAACAAATTGGCTCCTATGAGAAGATCGATGCGCTGAGGCCTGAAGAATTCTGGATCCGCTAGTCGTATGTTATTTGGAATGTTCCAATTTGCAATGTCAAAGGAGAAACTTGGCTGGTGATTTGTGATCTTAGGCGCAACTAGAGCGGTAATATTGGCCTGGTAATCGGAGATTCGAGAATGCAGGCTTAAATGAATAGTGCAGCCATCGGATGCGAAGCTGGCGTCTCCTAGTCCTGACACGACATCTGTAGACTTGGTTCGTTTTAGTTGCAGCTGTTGCGCAAACTTTGAGGTGATAAGATGGACCTGCGAGCCTGAATCTAAAAAAGCGCGGCTTGGAACGAGAGTTCCAGCATAATTTGTTACAAGGATGACTACTGTCTCAAGAAGCACTTCATCTTGATTGAGATTTTGGGCTATAAGAATCCGGGGCGAATAAGTTTCTTCCACTGGAGAAGGTGGTTCGGCGGGTTGGGACACGCTCGTCAAATTGTGTGATGCAGTGGCATCCGGCGTGTTGAAATGAAGCAATGTGTGATGCCTTGATCCACAGACGCGACACGCACTGTTCTATTTGCATTCTCGAACCTGGTGGCCTCCTTTAAGGCAATTGATACATAGCCCAACCTTTTTGACGTCCTTTAATCGAGCAGACGGTGCAAGGTTGCCGAAAGATGTGCATGAGTATATAGAGTGGCTAGGATTTCTACAAAAATCACAACCCTGACCGTTGGAATTAGTTGCTACAAATGAATTTCCACTATTGTTAAGTTTGTTCCTTCCAACCTGCTTGCCTGGCGCGTATGTGGCCGTGGCATGTTCCATAGTTTCCAGGCGTTGGCATCGTGCTTCTAAAAACGAGGTGAAATCCGCGATCTTCGGTATTTCCCCCATCGATGCATTTTCCTTCCATTTAGATTGAGTAGCTCTGTCCAATTTTTGAAGAAGTATGTAGGCAAATATAGCTCCAGAAAACTCCTCCAAGGTGCCCATTCCCAGAAGAGCGCGCAAATGTGCATTTAGCTTGTCCGATAGTTTCCGTAGTTTTATTGCAGACGCCACCTCCACCTTCTCAAGCCCAAACATCTCGCTGATGTGTGCCTGAAATGCAAGACGCTTGTTACTAAACGTTTATTTAATAGATCTAGCGCTGCAAGATAGTTGGCGTCAGAAATCTCTAGCGCTCTGATTGTATCTAACGCCGGGCCATGTACACAGGATCGCAGATATTGAAGCTTCTCGATATTTGACAATTCCGAATCGTTATGTATTATTGACGTGAAAACGGAGACGAAATCTGCAAACTCCGTGTAGCCGCCAGCGAAGGTTGGCAATTTTACTTCCGGGACGCGCGATCTGTTGGCCACAACGAGGGTTGGCCGATCCGATGAGTCTTCATGGCGGAACGTAGAGCAGGGCGGCTGCTCCGGCCGACGAGTCTGCAATTGGCTGCTAACACGAACTATAATTGCTATTACACGATTGTCGAAAGTTTCACGAGTTTGGCTATCGATTTCGTCGTTGTCCAATTCTTCAAGCGCATCGTGCGCAGTATTAAATGAGGTTGCTAATTGGTTTATTAAATTTAGGCGCACATCTAAATCAATGGTACTACGCTCCCCAATAGCGTCTTGGGAAAGCTCATTGTTAATACTTTGCACTCGCTGAAGAAGGGAATTTATTTTGCGTTTGTTAAAAGACACCCTGTTTTGCATCGGCGTCTCACTTCCAGTTTCTTCGTCCGACATAGTTCACCGCAATTTTCTGTTAGCACTCAACACCAAATTCAAATTCGGACGCGAGTACAGTTGCCGCGTGCGCGAAGAAGGTGGAATGAGATAGAGTTGATAAGAACCGTTGCAGTGAGACCGGTGTTCACGAAACTGTATTTGAACCCGTTCACTGTATACGCGTATGTATGTGTGCGAAAATTCTAAAATGCACGCTCGCACTGATTTTTTAATTATTTGTTAATGCAATAGCCGAATTGCTATCACGTCGGGGTCACCAAATGTTGCGGCTAGAATGAGCTTTTTCACTAGCACTGTTGGCCAATAAGGCGCTCGAGAATCCAATAATCAACCACTAAAATACAAGCAAATTGTCCGAATTAACAATATAAGTATTCGTTGTTTATTGGCGAATGTACAAAGTTTGATGAGTTCAATTCAATGATTGCAAAGACGGCAGGCCAAAATGCTTACCGTTTGCATGCGAAACGAAAAGGCGAAAGTTAGAAAACGAACTGAACTACGATCGTACGCAGCCGATGACTTTCTGCAGCAGCCGATAACAACAACAAGGGACAGCTGTTATGCGGCGCTCTTCTCAGTGTTCGCAAGCTCAGTTGTGTTGCGCGGTCTGGCTAAGCGCTTAGCTGGACACTAGTCATGGAAACAATTGAGTCGAACAAGGCTTTTTGCGATCTAGTTCATGTTTTAATTGCTAGAAAATGACAGTTTCAACAAAAAAAATCGGATTATGGAATGCAAGAGGTATAGTACAAAAAAGTGAAGAACTTCGTCTTTTTCTTATTGATAACTCTGTAGACATAATGCTCATTACCGAGACTCATATGCGTCCCGGTCTTAAATTACACCTCCCTGGCAATGACCAATACTTTGCCAATCACCGTAGCAATATAGCTACAGGCGGCTCTGCTATCCTCATCAAGACCAGCATTAACCACACACAGAGTGAGCCCACAAGGAGAACAGACTTACACCTAGCCTGTATTGATATTCTAACAAATGGAGGTATACCTAAAATAGCTTCCTTGTATCTTCCTCCCAGCGAGCCTTGCACAAATCACGATTTCGACCAGCTTCTAGTCTCTCTAGGCCCAACATTTTTGGCTGGAGGTGACTTTAATGCCAAGCATCAATGGTGGGGAAATTTAAGGTCCTGTTGCCGGGGAAAGCGTCTTCAAGAGGCCATAGTCTCCAGCTCATTCCAAGTTCTAGCTACTGGGGAACCTACTTTTTATACCCGTTACTCGTAGAGTAAAAGGGTATATTAGATTCGTGCAAAAGTATGTAACAGGCAGAAGGAAGCGTTTCCGACCATATAAAGTATATATATTCTTGATCAGGATCACTAGCCGGGTCGATCTAGCCATGTCCGTCTGTCCGTCTGTCCGTCTGTCTGTCCGTCTGTCTGTCCGTCTGTGTGTCCGTCTGTCTGTCCGTCTGTCCGTCTGTATGAACGCTGAGATCTTGGAAACTATAAAAGCTAGAAGATTGAGATTTGGCATGCAGATTTTAGGGGTTAATACGCAGCGCAAGTTTTTCACGCCGATGTGCCACGCCCTCTCTAACGCCCACAAACCGCGAAAAACTGTGACCCGTTCTGTATGAACGCTGAGATCTCGGAAACTATAAAAGCTAGAAGATGGGGATTTGGCATGCAGATTCTAGGGGTTATTACGCAGCACAAGTTTTTCACGCCGATGTGCCACGCCCCCTCTAACACCCACAAACCGCGAAAAACTGTGGCACCCACAGTTTTGAAGCTATATTAACGGGAAAAAAAATATGTATTTGTTTCATCAATACATATTGATAAACCAAAGTGGGAAACCCCCCCTCCCCCCTAACGCCCACACACCGCGAAAACCAGTGGCACCCGTCTGTATGAACGCTGAGATCTCGGAAACTATAAAAGCTAGAAGATTGGGATTTGGCATGCAGATTCTAGGGGTTAATACGCAGCGCAAGTTTTTCACGCCGATGTGCCACGCCCCCTCTAACACCCACAAACCGCGAAAAACTGTGGCACCCACAGTTTTGAAGCTATATTAACGGGAAAAGCAATGTGTATTCGTTTCATCAATACATATTGATAGACCAAAGTTGGAAACCCCCCTCCCCCCTAACGCCCACAAACCGCGAAAAGCTGTGGCGCCCATAGTTTTAAAGCTAGAGCAAAAGTGAAGCGGCTGCTTGGTTTGCCCTGCTTGAGACTGCTGACTTTAGCTGAGTAACGGGTATTTGATAGTCGAGGCACTCGACTATAGCGTTCCCTCCTGTTATTCTTCAAATACCTGGCTCACACCAACAGCACTGGACTTCTTTATCGTAAATGGGGTTCCACTGAACAAACTTTAGATCGAAGCCAAATACGAGCTATCCTCGGACCATTTTGCAATTGTCGCAACACTAGGTCAAATACCGCAATACAAGGCCAAAAGGAAATATATACTACCGCCCAGCTCCTCTGTTAAAAAGTTTAAGGAATCCCTGGACAGAAGCATTAACCTTAACGCTGACATCAACCATCTAGACGATCTTGAAGCTGCGGAAGCAGCCTTCATGGAAAATATACACACTGCTGCGACAGCTGCTAGCCCGAACCAAAGACACCTTCCGAACCAGAATAGAAGCAATCTACTCCCACAAAATGCTCTAGTTCTCATACAGCTTAAAAGAAGAGTCCGCCGAGAATACACAAGAACAGGTGATATTCGCGTCTACAAGGTTTATAAAAGACTGTCAAATTGGCTAAGCAAAGTCTTGACAATGAACAAGCAAGACCATATAGACCAGATGTTGGAGAATGCGAGCCCAGATGCATCGACCAACTACTCCTTGTGAAAGCTCACAAGCCGATTTAAGAGACAAGTAATCCCAAAGGCTCCTCTCAGAAATCCGGCTGGTGGTTGGTGTCGGTCAAGTCAGCAGAAGGCGGATATCTTTGCTGATAATCTAGAGAACAGAATCAAGCCGCTGGACTTAACTCCGATGGAAAATCGAATGCTTGTGGAAATGTAACTGGACAGACCTTTTCAAAGGGTTCTTCCCTGTAAGCCTGTAACCGTGGAAGAAGTCAAGGCACAGATCGGAAAGCTCAAAAACAAGAAAGCACCAGGAGAGGACCTTCTAGATAACAAAACGCTGAAGATTCTTCCCATCCAGGCACTGTTATTTATAGTCCTATTGTTTAACAGTGTCTAGGGCTGAGTCATTACCCAAGTGCATGGAAGAATGCTATCATCACGATGATACCCAAGCCTGGAAAGCAACCCACAGAAGTTGATGCGTACAGGACAATTAGTCTCTTACCTGCATTGGGCAAAATAATGGAAAGGGTTATACTGGATCAGATCCTTGGACAAGAGAGTAAGCAGAGCTATTCCAAAGTGGCAGTTTGGTTTCCGTGGCACACCTTAACAGCTATATCGCGTGGTCAATTTTGCTCTAGAAGCCATGAAAACAAAACGTACTCAGTCGCTGTTTTCATGGACATTCAACAAGCCTTTGATAGGGTATGGTACGACGGTCTTCTAATCTTTTTATCGGAAAGGAAATTCAGTGTGGTTGTCGATGGAGAAAAGTCGTCAAAACGCCCAATCTCAGCCGGTGTACCCCAAGGCAGTGTACTAGGTCCGACGCTGTACTCTCTGTACACATCTGATATGCCAAATTCTTGGGGCTGTACCGAAGTCGACGACGATAATATGCTGATCGCAACTTACGCCGACGACACTGCTGTTATGGTCAGAAGTCCAAGCATAGATATCGCAACCTTCGGCCTGCAAGAGAACGTGACACGTTTTGAGAAGTGGACTACGGAATGGAACATAGGTATCAACTGCAGCAAATGTGCTTGTGTCACATTCTCCACAAGACTAAAAATCAAAAATCTATTCTCAGCCCAATCTGGAAATATGCATTACAAGTTTACGTCATAGCGTCTAAGTCAAACCTGAACAAAATACGAGTAGCGCAAAATAGGATTGTCAGATCGATTTGTAATGCTCCCTGGTTCATGAGAACTAGAGATATAGAAAGAGATCTCAAAATCCCAAAGATTGGCAATGTAATACGCACACATGCAGAAAAGTATCATGAACGCCTTGACTCTCATCTCAACTCCCTAGCGAAGAGGCTAATATGGAGACCTAGAAAAATAAGATTGAAAAGATACCACCCACATGACCTTTCTTTACGATACATATAACCGTTTGAAGCTTAAAAATTAAAATGTAAATAATATAGAATTAATAGAGAAGTTTTTAGCTAACTCGAGGTCATGCCGGCTTAGACTTCAAGAAGTCCAAGACGTCGGCATTATGCCAACACACAAAAAGGAGCGAAGAGGCTTCACTGTACAATTAATGTATAATCATGTATACACACAAAAAAAATTCGATACGAAACGTAGGTCAATTTTACATTTCTTACATTTTTTTTAAAATTGATCATTTTAACTTGATATGGACCCGTGTAAAATTGATATGTTCGAAATGTAAATATCATGTTCGAAGTACGTCAGTTCGAATTTCGAATTTGTCTTTCTCGTTTCAACTCACGTCATTTTGCTCTCCATATGGTATATTGCTCTCTTTTTCGAAGTAAGAGAGTCTCCGAGAGAGAAAATTCGGCAAAATGACCCTAATAATGTAAATTTGATGAGTATTTCATGTAAAAACGATGTGGGTATGAATTACATGTCATTTACATTGGCCATATCGAATTTACGGGAACGTGCTTTTTTTTTATGTGTACCTAAATTTTGTTATCCCCCTGTAATGTACAACTTGCTTAAGGCGCCACATAGGTAGCAGTATAAATGCTATTGTTAAATAAAAGAAAAAAAAACAAAAAATTAAAAAATAATTTTTTAAAACAATTTTTATTAATAATTTGATTATAAAAATCTTAAGAGAAAACAAGCAAAAAAAATATACATTTTTCTTAAATCGATTGTTTGATGAAAGTTGATGTGGGAGCCTCCGAAAGTTGCAGTTTTTAATGGTTGATAAAACTTAAACGATATAATATTTTTAGTGATGTTAATTTCTTTTAGTTTGCTTTATCTCATACTTTATCTTGTATGAAAATGGATTAAGTGCGTCTTCTAGTTATTTTTATAAAAATAATAAGCCGAAAAGTACGTAAAATTCAAAAAATTTTGGATTATCTATATGATATATAACTCGAAGAAATATTACTTTTAGATCGCTGGAAAGTTCAATCTTTTAAGAAAAAAATGCAAAAAACTGCATCCTTCTAACTGTTCTAGGAAAGAAATTACAGATTTTTGGCTCACAAATTGATTTTCTGGCCCAGTGCGAACTGGGGAAATTTCCCAAATGGAACCAGCCTCCACGTTGGTGAACCTTTAAGTCTCGGCTGCAAACCAGGGTGCAACACGCTATGAATTAAAGGGAGTAAGAAGTCTCGCTCATTTGGACCTGCCTATCCAAAGCCTAGGAGAAGAACTTATAAAGTCGCGATCTGATCTGAAATCCATCCCAATGCCAACCTAACGCAATGCGAAGGCGAGACTCATTATCGGTCTAGATAACATCAAAACCAGCGTTCCGCTCGAGGTGCGAGAGCTTGAGGGAGACGACATCGTGGCAGTACGTTGCAGACTTGGATGGTCCGTTTATGGACGGCAGTGTTCTGGTAAAGCTTCGCGCCCACATATCTTGCACGTTTGCGAGTGCAACAACGGGGACGGCCTGCACGATCTGGACAAGGCTATGAGAAACCACTTTGCGCTGGAATCTCTGGGCGTAACCGTCGCCAAGAAGCGAAGGAGGATGAACGCTCTGCTTGTATAATGGAGGCTACGACAACACTCGACACCGAAGCTAAGAGTTGGCAAACCGGGCTACTCTGGAGATACCATAAAATGAAACTTCCTAACTCATATCCTATGGCGCTAGGGCGTCTACGATGTCTGGAGGCTAAGATGGCAAAGGACCCGGCCCTTAGCCTTAGCCTTAGCCGACGACGGTACCAAATGGACACGAGACCCAAGTTGCGTCGGTCCGGCATTTCTTTATCTAGGAGAAGACTAGTGGCCGGATATGAATCTCACTACAAAGAACAAAGAGATCATTATCATGCACCACGAAAAGAGCCACACCGAAACATCTAGCCTGTATTGTACCGGATCCTTAACGCTTTAGCAAGCTGGAAAAATTGAGCTTCAGGTGGGAACGGCTCGTCCAGTCAACTAAGTCTATATTCAGCGAGATTCTCCCCGCAGAAGGTCTATGGGAGGAAGTACTTCGAGCCGCTTTCGCTGACCTGCCTATCTGCAGGTCGCAGACGCGGAAGCTCTCACGCCCAACCATTTCTTAGGAAGCAACTCAAGTGGTTTTGCGGGAAAGAGGATCACTGAACTAAGCTGGTGATCGACTGGCCAAAAGCTACAGAATCGCAAGTCAGCTAACCGATCGCTTTTGGAAGAAGTGGCTACGGGAATATCTTCCAACGCTCACGAGGAGAACTAAATGGTTTCAGCCCCCACCGCTGCCGCTCGCTATTGGAGATCTGGTAATTATTGTAGGCGAAAATGCCAAAAGGAACACGCGGCTCAGAGGTTGGATCGTTGACGTTCACCAAGGAGCTGAGCACCAGATGCATAATTGCTTGCATGTGCAGTTATATCGAACTTCTTTTCAAAATTTGGATAAATGAGAATTGGATCGTTACTTATTTAAGTTTTGAAACGCTTCACTGTAACTAGGATCGTTTATATTTATTTTTGATCCCTTTCATAAGCAAAGAGTCATTGGTTTTGCATTTTTGCGAAGTCTTTTATAAATTTACGATAAAATACACAAAGGCCTTAAAGTGATTTAATTTGTTTGGAATTTTAAAATCTTGAATAGCTTGAATTTTATTTTAATTTACCTTGATTCCTTCGGTTAAATTATGTGACCTAAAAGTTACGTTTCTTGTTTCATAAATTCACATTTATCTACTTGTAGTTTGAGATTTGATCTGCGAAGACGTTCGAATACTTTTTTAAGAGATTGAATGTGCTTTTGTAATGAGGTAGAAAATATAACAATATCGTCTCAATATACAAGACAATGAGCTATTTAGGGTATAACAGTCAACAAGTGTGGCAAATGGCAGCTATGGCAAGGAAAATTTAAAATTTACAACAACAAAATACATGAACCGAAAAATGATAGACCTGCCATAAATAGACCTGTGTATATATTTTTTGGAGCAAACTACAAGTAGATAAATGTGAATTTATGAAACAAGAAACGTAACTTTTAGGTCACATAATTTCAACCGAAGGAATCAAGGTAAATTAAAATAAAATTCAAGCTATTCGAGATTTTAAAATTCCAAACAAATTAAATCACTTTAAGGCCTTTGTGTATTTTATCGTAAATTTATAAAAGACTTCGCAAAAATGCAAAACCAATGACTCTTTGCTTAAGAAAAGGATCAAAAATAAATATAAACGATCCTAGTTACAGTGAAGCGTTTCAAAACTTAAATAAGTAACGATCCAATTCTCATTTATCCAAATTTTGAAAAGAAGTTCGATATAACTGCACATGCAAGCAATTATGCATCTGGTGCTCAGCTCCTTGGTGAACGTCAACGATCCAACCTCTGAGCCGCGTGTTCCTTTTGGCATTTTCGCCTACAATAATTACCAGATCTCCAATAGCGAGCGGCAGCGGTGGGGGCTGAAACCATTTAGTTCTCCTCGTGAGCGTTGGAAGATATTCCCGTAGCCACTTCTTCCAAAAGCGATCGGTTAGCTGACTTGCGATTCTGTAGCTTTTGGCCAGTCGATCACCAGCTTAGTTCAGTGATCCTCTTTCCCGCAAAACCACTTGAGTTGCTTCCTAAGAAATGGTTGGGCGTGAGAGCTTCCGCGTCTGCGACCTGCAGGTAGGCAGGTCAGCGAAAGCGGCTCGAAGTACTTCCTCCCATAGACCTTCTGCGGGGAGAATCTCGCTGAATATAGACTTAGTTGACTGGACGAGCCGTTCCCACCTGAAGCTCAATTTTTCCAGCTTGCTAAAGCGTTCAGTCTCGATCATGCTTTCGTGGAGTGCAGACGCGTTTTTGCATCGCTGCGAAATTCTTTGTGAAGAGTCTATGGACAAGTCCACTTTCGTGGCAAATCAATTTGTTTTTCTAAACCAGACAGCTAAAGCTGCAGTGAACTCCGTTAGCAGTGTTTCGCGAAAACAAGTGAAACGGACACAGAAAAGCAACAGTTTCAATCTGTTGTTTATGAGATTTACGGCTAATTCGAATCCAAATTCGAATCCAAATTCGAACACATTCATTCGATTCAAAAACAAATAAAATATAGATTTCCACAACCTGAAATTGAACCCAGTACCTTCCGACTGCAAGGCTCGCACCTTGCCCACTAGGCCACGGCTGCCTACGTGGAACCGTCACTTAAGTGCATTGTACTGGAAGTCGGTAAGGCAGTGGAAAGCAGTGCAAAGCAGTGTTTCTCTTCCAATATGTCGGATTCCGACGAATTTGATATCCGAGCTAAGGTTGCTCAAAACCAAAAAAATAGGATTAAGTTATTAAACGCTGCTCTAAATAAATACAACGACCAGTATAATGCCAAATATTCCAACGCTCAACCGTTACCATCCCAGGATGCCGAACCAGAACTTGAAGCCATCGCCGGCGATGATGATGACTGGTGGACCCCGCGTAGTAGCAAACGCCGTCCAGAGTCTAGGTCTCCCAGTTCCGCCAACAAAATCCTTAGAAATTCGAACAGCCCAAAAACAATACAATCCTCAAACCGATTTTCGGAACTTTCTGACATGGATACAACCGACGAACATATTGACCACGCTAGTACCAGTACTGGCGTAAGCCATGTTAATCTCAACAGCAACAACCAAAGCTATCTCACCAACAGTAACACTAACAATAATTTAAACAATAGCAACGTCAACATAACCAATAACTCAACCGACCACAAGCCACCCCCAATTGTAATAAATAATTGCGAGAACATAAACGGACTTATTCGATCTACTGATAAGATCGTTCATCCGTCCAAATACTCTCTAAAATGCCTTTCAAACAATTCAGTTTCGATCCTTGCTGCTGATCCTGACGCGTATAGAGCTATAACCAAAGCTCTAATTGCAAAGAAGGTCCCGTTCCACTCCTGGCAGCTCAAAGAGGAAAGGTCCTATCGTGTGGTTATTCGAGGTGTTCATCACTCCATTCCGGACGAAGACATAAAGGAAAGCCTCACCTTGCTTGGCCATATTGTTCGCTTTATTAATAGACCTAGAATGCGCTCCGACAAATCAAAGTTTGTCAACCTAGTGTTTGTTGAACTAGAACCATCTGCAAGTAACAAGGAAATCTTCGAAATAAAGACTCTATGTCGCCAGAGGGTTACAGTGGAAATTCCCTACAAAAAGAATGAAGTCGTCCAATGCCATCGTTGCCAGGACTTAAACCACATAAAAAATAACTGTTTCCTGGACCATAACTGCGTAAGATGTGGGCAGAAACATGCCATAGAGGCCTGCGAGCGGGATATTCATCCAGTAAAGTGTGTGAATTGTGGGGAAAATCATACAGCCAATTATAAGGGCTGTATTGTTTACCAACAGGCAGTAAATAGACGAAAAAATAATCCTTCCCATCGTAACGCCCTTCCTCAACATAGCTCTGCACCACGGTCGACAGCTCGATCAGATGTCAATGGAGCACGGTCTTATGCCAATGTCGCCAACGGTCCTTCCCGACAGCCCTCCCAACAGGTTAGACGACCCCAGCTGCAGCGTCAGGACCAATTTCCTCCATTAGGAACGAACAACAGGAGGCCAAATCAGCAACAACACCATCGATCGCAGCAAAAAGAAACACAAAATGTAGCTCCAAACCTACAGCAAGCCCAAGCCCCCCAGCAACAGCGTCAGCAACGGTCCTTTCAGCAGCAACATCGGGATTTTCAGCAATACCAAAAGACAAGCAATGGAACCGTCAAGAGCAAATCTTCTTACAATCTGAAGATAAAATGTCAGTCCTCTTAGCCCGTTTTGACAAAATGTTCGAAATGATGATGTCAATGATGTCCCTCATAACCAAATTTCTACCCCAAATAGCACCAGGATCTGCACAAGCAGTCTCTGGACTTCTTTCTGGTCTTTCAGCCCAACCATGAGTCAAATTGGACTCAAAATCGGTGTGTGGAACGCCGACGGTTTGGCCAGCAAGGCACTCGAGATGGAGCTTTTTGTGAAGCAACATCATATCGATGTTATGTTGGTCAGCGAAACACATTTCTGCTCCAGAACTTACTACCAGCTGCGGGGATATGACGTTCATCTAGCTAATCATCCTGCTGATCGCCATCGCGGAGGCTCTGCCATTATCATTAAGTCATGCCTGCAATATTATCAATTTTTAAGTGTGGAATACCAAACAGCTCAGTGCGTTGCAGTCAAAGTTAAAACTGACCAAGGTGAAATTGTCTTTGCGTCTATATACTGTCCACCAAACTCTCAACTCTCTTCTGAAGATTATCAGCAGCTTTTAGACGAGCTAGGCCCAAATTTCCTAATCGCAGGGGATTGGAACGCACACCATCGTCTCTGGGGCTCTCGAAACTCTAAAAACAGGGGCAGAGCTTTAGCAGATCTCATATACTCGTCTAATATGCAGATCCTTGCCACCGGTGGACCAACACATTACCCGTACAGTCAACGCACACCATCAGCAATAGATTTCGCCATCTTCAAAGGAATTCGCTCCGAGTGCCTAAACATTTCGGAAAGCTTTGACCTAAGTTCGGATCACATCCCTCTTATAATTCAGTACAGAATTTCTGCATGTAAGCTCTCCCGCAGGACTTGCATCCTGCCCCAGAATGCGAGTATATCGCGATTCCAGGAAGCGATTAACGGCTTGGTCAACCTCAACATGCACCTTAGCACTCCTGAGGACATTGACGTTGCTACTGAGATGTTTGTGCGAAATATTCACATTGCTGCTGAATCATCCACCTGCGGTCAAAGCCCTAGCAATCCATCCGAGCCACCTCAGGCACTTTTAAAACCTGATGTCCTGGATCTGGTGAGGTTGAAAAGGGCATTGCGTCGAAGATTTATGCGTACACGGGATCCTGCGGACAAACGAGAATACCGTCGAGCTGAGGACGATCTAAAAAAGCTCCTACACAAAACAAAGAGCGAATACATTACCGAATTGCTTCGCACTGCTGATCCCACAAAATCACATGGATTCAACCTCTGGCGAGCAACAAGGAATATAAAAAGACAACCCCGTCGACGAATCCCAATAAAGCGTGCTGACAACACATGGTGCAAATCAGACACGGACATTTCGATGGCATTTGCTGATGAGCTGGAGAAGCGCTTTCGGCCATTCAGCCTAGCTAGGTCTGAAGACGTCGAAGACACAATATCATTCCTGAATGCTCCGTCCCCGGCTATCGAACCAATTCGTCATGTCAGCCCGGAAGAGGTTTGTCTTGAAATACGTAAACTGCATCGCAGTAAAGCTCCAGGTTTCGACGGAATTGACAGCAGGATTGCTAAGGCTTTACCCAAGAAAGGCATCCTTTTCATAGTTCTCCTCTTTAACTCCATGCTACGTATCCACCACTTCCCCACTCAATGGAAGTGTGCTGTGATATCTATGATACCAAAGCCAGGTAAACCGGGAGAGAATATTTCTTAGCAGAATGATGGCAGTAAGAAGCGTTCAGGATTCCATTCCAGACCACCAGTTTGGCTTTCGAAGGCATCACGGTACCCCCGAACAAGCTCATCGAGTTACCCAGCACATCATTGAAGCTTTCGAAAACAGGCAGTACAGTTCGGCAATCTTTCTAGACGTCAAGGAAGCCTTTGATCGAGTATGGCATGATGGCTTGCTTTTCAAGCTAAAAACTCTATTACCAACTGGCCTATATCTCCTATTAAAATCGTACCTCAAAGAACGAAACTTCATGGTTGAAGTCAGAGGCGAAAGATCAACAGTCAGAAGTATCCGAGCCGGAGTACCTCAGGGTAGTGTACTTGGACCTGTCCTGTATACCCTCTACACCGCTGATCTGCCAAATCCTCGAGAACCGGGTACTCTCTTGGCGACGTATGCGGACGATACTGCCTTTATCTCAAACTCAGCATGTCGCATCGAAGCGTCCCGAATGACACAAAACTTCCTAGATCTGTATAGCGAATGGACGACCAGATGGAATATCGGTATAAACGGAAGCAAGTCCCAGCACTGTAACTTCACTCTTAGAAGTAAAATCCTTCCCAAAGTTAAGTTCCAGGACTCAGATATCCCCCAATCCCCTCAGGTGGAGTACTTGGGATTGATTTTGGACCAGCGCCTTACGTGGAGGCAGCACATAACGAAAATCGTAGCCACTTGTCGTGCCAAACTTCGAAAGCTGAACTGGATGCTTAGAGGAAAAAGTGCACTCAGCCTCAGCAACAAGGTTTTGCTGTACAGGTCAATTGTATTTCCTTCACTAACATACTGCATCCAAATATGGGGCACTGCTTCGGATTCTAACATCATGCGTATTCAAAGACTTCAAAACAAGGCCCTGCGCGTCATAGCGAATGCACCGTGGTACGTAAGGAATGATGTCCTAGCCAGTGACCTGCACATTCCCTCAGTGAGAGAGCAAATTAACATGCACTCAAGTCGCTACAATGACCGACTCCTGGCTCACTCCAACCAATTAGCTGCATCCTTGGCGCATCCATCCACCAGAAGAAGACTGAAGCGTCGACACCCTGGCGATCTCTGGGCTAGAGGCCGTCACCAGACCCGCGTCCTGAGACAATGAAGTAGAATTGTCAATGTTATAAAATTGTTATTTCCACACTCATGTTATGTTTCAAGTTATTTGTTTCTATATTCTAAATATGCGTTTTATAACCATTTATTTGGTTGATCAACGTTTAATAAAAATTGTATATTATATCAAAAAAAAAAAAAAAAAAAGCTAAAGCGTTAAGGATCCGGTACAATACAGGCTATTGCGGACGTTTCGGTGTGGCTCTTTTCGTGGTGCATGATAATGATCTCTTCGTTCTTTGTAGTGAGATTCATATCCGGCCACTAGTCTTCTCCTCGATAAAGAAATGCCGGACCGACGCAACTTGGGTCTCGTGTCCATTTGGTACCGTCGTCGGCTAAGGCTAAGGCTAAGGGCCGGGTACTTTGCCATCTTAGCCTCCAGACATCGTAGACGCCCTAGCGCCATAGGATATGAGTTAGGAAGTTTCATTTTATGGTATCTCCAGAGTAGCCCGGTTTTCCAACGCTTAGCTTCGGTGTCGAATGTTGTCGTAGCCTCCATTATACAAGCAGAGCGTTCATCCTCCTTCGCTTCTTGGCGACGGTTACGCCCAGAGATTCCAGCGCAAAGTGGTTTCTCATAGCCTTGTCCAGATCGTGCAGGCCGTGCATAAACGGACCATCCAAGTCTGCAACGTACTGCCACGATGTCGTCTCCCTCAAGCTCTCGCACCTCGAGCGGAACGCTGGTTTTGATGTTATCTAGACCGATAATGAGTCTCGCCTTCGCATTGCGTTAGGTTGGCATTGGGATGGATTTCAGATCAGATCGCGACTTTATAAGTTCTTCTCCTAGGCTTTGGATAGGCAGGTCCAAATGAGCGAGACTTCTTACTCCCTTTAATTCATAGCGTGTTGCACCCTGGTTTGCAGCCGAGACTTAAAGGTTCACCAACGTGGAGGCCGGTTCCATTTGGGAAATTTCCCCAGTTCGCACTGGGCCAGAAAATCAATTTGTGAGCCAAAAATCTGTAATTTCTTTCCTAGAACAGTTAGAAGGATGCAGTTTTTTGCATTTTTTTCTTAAAAGATTGAACTTTCCAGCGATCTAAAAGTAATATTTCTTCGAGTTATATATCATATAGATAATCCAAAATTTTTTGAATTTTACGTACTTTTCGGCTTATTATTTTTATAAAAATAACTAGAAGACGCACTTAATCCATTTTCATACAAGATAAAGTATGAGATAAAGCAAACTAAAAGAAATTAACATCACTAAAAATATTATATCGTTTAAGTTTTATCAACCATTAAAAACTGCAACTTTCGGAGGCTCCCACATCAACTTTCATCAAACAATCGATTTAAGAAAAATGTATATTTTTTTTGCTTGTTTTCTCTTAAGATTTTTATAATCAAATTATTAATAAAAATTGTTTTAAAAAATTGTTTTTTAATTTTTTGTTTTTTTTTTTTATTTAAAGGTGTATATTTATTTAAAAATAACAGGTATACTGCTACCTATGTGGCGCCTTAAGCAAGTTGTACATTACACGGGTTTACAAAAAAAAATTGATGAAATACGCACTTCATGAAACTATGATTTTCGGTTAAGGTACATCTCCCTGAGTAAGAAATGGTGTAAAGTGTAAAAAACGTTTTTTGCACTTTTTTAATTTCTAACTCGAGTAGTGGTAAACCGATTTAGGCTATCAAAGACTCATTTTACAGGTAAACGAATGCCCTTTAACTTTCTTATACACAGCATTGAGTTCCATTCATTGGTTTAGAAGCTACACTTCCTCAAAGCTGAAAAAGTTGGAAAAAATGCAAAAAAGGTGGCATAAATGGCTACTTTAAAAATACACTCCTAAGAACCGAAATTATACAGCGTACTGCCTTGGGGTACACCGGCTGAGATTGGGCGTTTTGACGACTTTTCTCCATCGACAACCACACTGAATTTCCTTTCCGATAAAAAGATTAGAAGACCGTCGTACCATACCCTATCAAAGGCTTGTTGAATGTCCATGAAAACAGCGACTGAGTACGTTTTGTTTTCATGGCTTCTAGAGCAAAATTGACCACGCGATATAGCTGTTAAGGTGTGCCACGGAAACCAAACTGCCACTTTGGAATAGCTCTGCTTACTCTCTTGTCCAAGGATCCGACCCAGTATAACCCTTTCCATTATTTTGCCCAATGCAGGTAAGAGACTAATTGGCCTGTACGCATCAACTTCTGTGGGTTGCTTTCCAGGCTTGGGTATCATCGTGATGATAGCATTCTTCCATGCACTTGGGTAATGACTCAGCCCTAGGACGCTGTTAAACAATAGGACTATAAATAACAGTGCATGGATGGGAAGAATCTTCAGCGTTTTGTTATCTAGAAGGTTCTCTCCTGGTGCTTTCTTGTTTTTGAGCTTTCCGATCTGTGCCTTGACTTCTTCCAGGTTTACAGGTTTACAGGGAAGAAGCATTTAAAAAGGTCTGTCCAGTTACATTTCCACAAGCATTCGATTTTCCATCGGAGTTAAGTCCAGCTGCTTGATTTTGTTCTCTAGATTATCAGCAAAGATATCCGCCTTCTGCTGACTTGACCGACACCAACCACCAGCCGGATTTCTGAGAGGAGCCTTTGGGATTACTTGTCTCTTAAATCGGCTTGTGAGCTTCCACAAGGAGTAGTTGGTCGACGCATCTGGGCTCGCATTCTCCAACATCTGGTCTATATGGTCTTGCTTGTTCATTGTCAAGACTTTGCTTAGCCAATTTGACAGTCTTTTATAAACCTTGTAGACGCGAATATCACCTGTTCTTGTGTATTCTCGGCGGACTCTTCTTTTAAGCTGTATGAGAACTAGAGCATTTTGTGGGAGTAGATTGCTTATATTCTGGTTCGGAAGGTGTCTTTGGTTCGGTCTAGCAGCTGTCGCAGCAGTGTGTATATTTTTCATGAAGGCTGCTACCGCAGCTTCAAGATCGTCTGGATGGTTGATGTCAGCGTTAAGGTTAATGCTTCTGTCCAGGGATTCCTTAAACTTTTTAACAGAGGAGCCGGGCGGTAGTATATATTTCCTTTTGGCCTTGTATTGCGGTATTTGACCTAGTGTTGGTGACAATTGCAAAATGGTCCGAGGATAGCTCGTATTTGGCTTCAATCTAAAGTTTGTTCAGTGGAACCCCATTTACGATAAAGAAGTCCAGTGTTGTTGGTGTGAGCCAGGTATTTGAGGAATAAAAAGTAGGTTCCCCAGTAGCTAGAACTTGGAATGAGATTTGATCTGCGAAGACGTTCGAATACTTTTTTAAGAGATTGAATGTGCTTTTGTAATGAGGTAGAAAATATAACAATATCGTCGCAATATACAAGACAATGAGCTATTTAGGGTATAACAGTCAACAAGTGTGGCAAATGGCAGCTATGGCAAGGAAAATTTAAAATTTACAACAACAAAATACATGAACCGAAAAATGATAGACCTGCCATAAATAGACCTGTGTATATATTTTTTGGAGCAAACTACAAGTAGATAAATGTGAATTTATGAAACAAGAAACGTAACTTTTAGGTCACATAATTTCAACCGAAGGAATCAAGGTAAATTAAAATAAAATTCAAGCTATTCAAGATTTTAAAATTCCAAACAAATTAAATCACTTTAAGGCCTTTGTGTATTTTATCGTAAATTTATAAAAGACTTCGCAAAAATGCAAAACCAATGACTCTTTGCTTAAGAAAAGGATCAAAAATAAATATAAACGATCCTAGTTACAGTGAAGCGTTTCAAAACTTAAATAAGTAACGATCCAATTCTCATTTATCCAAATTTTGAAAAGAAGTTCGATATAACTGCACATGCAAGCAATTATGCATCTGGTGCTCAGCTCCTTGGTGAACGTCAACGATCCAACCTCTGAGCCGCGTGTTCCTTTTGGCATTTTCGCCTACAATAATTACCAGATCTCCAATAGCGAGCGGCAGCGGTGGGGGCTGAAACCATTTAGTTCTCCTCGTGAGCGTTGGAAGATATTCCCGTAGCCACTTCTTCCAAAAGCGATCGGTTAGCTGACTTGCGATTCTGTAGCTTTTGGCCAGTCGATCACCAGCTTAGTTCAGTGATCCTCTTTCCCGCAAAACCACTTGAGTTGCTTCCTAAGAAATGGTTGGGCGTGAGAGCTTCCGCGTCTGCGACCTGCAGGTAGGCAGGTCAGCGAAAGCGGCTCGAAGTACTTCCTCCCATAGACCTTCTGCGGGGAGAATCTCGATGAATATAGACTTAGTTGACTGGACGAGCCGTTCCCACCTGAAGCTCAATTTTTCCAGCTTGCTAAAGCGTTAAGGATCCGGTACAATACAGGCTATTGCGGATGTTTCGGTGTGGCTCTTTTCGTGGTGCATGATAATGATCTCTTCGTTCTTTGTAGTGAGATTCATATCCGGCCACTAGTCTTCTCCTCGATAAAGAAATGCCGGACCGACGCAACTTGGGTCTCGTGTCCATTTGGTACCGTCGTCGGCTAAGGCTAAGGCTAAGGGCCGGGTACTTTGCCATCTTAGCCTCCAGACATCGTAGACGCCCTAGCGCCATAGGATATGAGTTAGGAAGTTTCATTTTATGGTATCTCCAGAGTAGCCCGGTTTTCCAACGCTTAGCTTCGGTGTCGAATGTTGTCGTAGCCTCCATTATACAAGCAGAGCGTTCATCCTCCTTCGCTTCTTGGCGACGGTTACGCCCAGAGATTCCAGCGCAAAGTGGTTTCTCATAGCCTTGTCCAGATCGTGCAGGCCGTGCATAAACGGACCATCCAAGTCTGCAACGTACTGCCACGATGTCGTCTCCCTCAAGCTCTCGCACCTCGAGCGGAACGCTGGTTTTGATGTTATCTAGACCGATAATGAGTCTCGCCTTCGCATTGCGTTAGGTTGGCATTGGGATGGATTTCAGATCAGATCGCGACTTTATAAGTTCTTCTCCTAGGCTTTGGATAGGCAGGTCCAAATGAGCGAGACTTCTTACTCCCTTTAATTCATAGCGTGTTGCACCCTGGTTTGCAGCCGAGACTTAAAGGTTCACCAACGTGGAGGCCGGTTCCATTTGGGAAATTTCCCCAGTTCGCACTGGGCCAGAAAATCAATTTGTGAGCCAAAAATCTGTAATTTCTTTCCTAGAACAGTTAGAAGGATGCAGTTTTTTGCATTTTTTTCTTAAAAGATTGAACTTTCCAGCGATCTAAAAGTAATATTTCTTCGAGTTATATATCATATAGATAATCCAAAATTTTTTGAATTTTACGTACTTTTCGGCTTATTATTTTTATAAGAATAACTAGAAGACGCACTTAATCCATTTTCATACAAGATAAAGTATGAGATAAAGCATACTAAAAGAAATTAACATCACTAAAAATATTATATCGTTTAAGTTTTATCAACCATTAAAAACTGCAACTTTCGGAGGCTCCCACATCAACTTTCATCAAACAATCGATTTAAGAAAAATGTATATTTTTTTTGCTTGTTTTCTCTTAAGATTTTTATAATCAAATTATTAATAAAAATTGTTTTAAAAAATTGTTTTTTAATTTTTTGTTTTTTTTTTTTTTATTTAAAGGTGTATATTTATTTAACAATAACAGGTATACTGCTACCTATGTGGCGCCTTAAGCAAGTTGTACATTACACGGGTTTACAAAAAAATATTGATGAAATACGCACTTTATGAAACTATGATTTTCGGTTAAGGTACATCTCCCTGAGTAAGAAATGGTGTAAAGTGTAAAAAACGTTTTTTGCACTTTTTTAATTTCTAACTCGAGTTGTGGTAAACCGATTTAGGCTATCAAAGACTCATTTTACAGGTAAACGAATGCCCTTTAACTTTCTTATACACAGCATTGAGTTCCATTCATTGGTTTAGAAGCTACACTTCCTCAAAGCTGAAAAAGTTGGAAAAAATGCAAAAAAGCTGGCATAAATGGCTACTTTAAAAATACACTCCTAAGAACCGAAATTATACAGCGTACTGCCTTAGGGTACACCGGCTGAGATTGGGCGTTTTGACGACTTTTCTCCATCGACAACCACACTGAATTTCCTTTCCGATAAAAAGATTAGAAGACCGTCGTACCATACCCTATCAAAGGCTTGTTGAATGTCCATGAAAACAGCGACTGAGTACGTTTTGTTTTCATGGCTTCTAGAGCAAAATTGACCACGCGATATAGCTGTTAAGGTGTGCCACGGAATACAAACTGCCACTTTGGAATAGCTCTGCTTACTCTCTTGTCCAAGGATCCGATCCAGTATAACCCTTTCCATTATTTTGCCCAATGCAGGTAAGAGACTAATTGGCCTGTACGCATCAACTTCTGTGGGTTGCTTTCCAGGCTTGGGTATCATCGTGATGATAGCATTCTTCCATGCACTTGGGTAATGACTCAGCCCTAGGACGCTGTTAAACAATAGGACTATAAATAACAGTGCATGGATGGGAAGAATCTTCAGCGTTTTGTTATCTAGAAGGTTCTCTCCTGGTGCTTTCTTGTTTTTGAGCTTTCCGATCTGTGCCTTGACTTCTTCCAGGTTTACAGGTTTACAGGGAAGAACCATTTAAAAAGGTCTGTCCAGTTACATTTCCACAAGCATTCGATTTTCCATCGGAGTTAAGTCCAGCTGCTTGATTTTGTTCTCTAGATTATCAGCAAAGATATCCGCCTTCTGCTGACTTGACCGACACCAACCACCAGCCGGATTTCTGAGAGGAGCCTTTGGGATTACTTGTCTCTTAAATCGGCTTGTGAGCTTCCACAAGGAGTAGTTGGTCGATGCATCTGGGCTCGCATTCTCCAACATCTGGTCTATATGGTCTTGCTTGTTCATTGTCAAGACTTTGCTTAGCCAATTTGACAGTCTTTTATAAACCTTGTAGACGCGAATATCACCTGTTCTTGTGTATTCTCGGCGGACTCTTCTTTTAAGCTGTATGAGAACTAGAGCATTTTGTGGGAGTAGATTGCTTATATTCTGGTTCGGAAGGTGTCTTTGGTTCGGTCTAGCAGCTGTCGCAGCAGTGTGTATATTTTTCATGAAGGCTGCTACCGCAGCTTCAAGATCGTCTGGATGGTTGATGTCAGCGTTAAGGTTAATGCTTCTGTCCAGGGATTCCTTAAACTTTTTAACAGAGGAGCCGGGCGGTAGTATATATTTCCTTTTGGCCTTGTATTGCGGTATTTGACCTAGTGTTGGTGACAATTGCAAAATGGTCCGAGGATAGCTCGTATTTGGCTTCAATCTAAAGTTTGTTCAGTGGAACCCCATTTACGATAAAGAAGTCCAGTGTTGTTGGTGTGAGCCAGGTATTTGAGGAATAAAAAGTAGGTTCCCCAGTAGCTAGAACTTGGAATGAGATTTGATCTGCGAAGACGTTCGAATACTTTTTTAAGAGATTGAATGTGCTTTTGTAATGAGGTAGAAAATATAACAATATCGTCTCAATATACAAGACAATGAGCTATTTAGGGTATAACAGTCAACAAGTGTGGCAAATGGCAGCTATGGCAAGGAAAATTTAAAATTTACAACAACAAAATACATGAACCGAAAAATGATAGACCTGCCATAAATAGACCTGTGTATATATTTTTTGGAGCAAACTACAAGTAGATAAATGTGAATTTATGAAACAAGAAACGTAACTTTTAGGTCACATAATTTCAACCGAAGGAATCAAGGTAAATTAAAATAAAATTCAAGCTATTCAAGATTTTAAAATTCCAAACAAATTAAATCACTTTAAGGCCTTTGTGTATTTTATCGTAAATTTATAAAAGACTTCGCAAAAATGCAAAACCAATGACTCTTTGCTTAAGAAAAGGATCAAAAATAAATATAAACGATCCTAGTTACAGTGAAGCGTTTCAAAACTTAAATAAGTAACGATCCAATTCTCATTTATCCAAATTTTGAAAAGAAGTTCGATATAACTGCACATGCAAGCAATTATGCATCTGGTGCTCAGCTCCTTGGTGAACGTCAACGATCCAACCTCTGAGCCGCGTGTTCCTTTTGGCATTTTCGCCTACAATAATTACCAGATCTCCAATAGCGAGCGGCAGCGGTGGGGGCTGAAACCATTTAGTTCTCCTCGTGAGCGTTGGAAGATATTCCCGTAGCCACTTCTTCCAAAAGCGATCGGTTAGCTGACTTGCGATTCTGTAGCTTTTGGCCAGTCGATCACCAGCTTAGTTCAGTGATCCTCTTTCCCGCAAAACCACTTGAGTTGCTTCCTAAGAAATGGTTGGGCGTGAGAGCTTCCGCGTCTGCGACCTGCAGGTAGGCAGGTCAGCGAAAGCGGCTCGAAGTACTTCCTCCCATAGACCTTCTGCGGGGAGAATCTCGATGAATATAGACTTAGTTGACTGGACGAGCCGTTCCCACCTGAAGCTCAATTTTTCCAGCTTGCTAAAGCGTTAAGGATCCGGTACAATACAGGCTATTGCGGATGTTTCGGTGTGGCTCTTTTCGTGGTGCATGATAATGATCTCTTCGTTCTTTGTAGTGAGATTCATATCCGGCCACTAGTCTTCTCCTCGATAAAGAAATGCCGGACCGACGCAACTTGGGTCTCGTGTCCATTTGGTACCGTCGTCGGCTAAGGCTAAGGCTAAGGGCCGGGTACTTTGCCATCTTAGCCTCCAGACATCGTAGACGCCCTAGCGCCATAGGATATGAGTTAGGAAGTTTCATTTTATGGTATCTCCAGAGTAGCCCGGTTTTCCAACGCTTAGCTTCGGTGTCGAATGTTGTCGTAGCCTCCATTATACAAGCAGAGCGTTCATCCTCCTTCGCTTCTTGGCGACGGTTACGCCCAGAGATTCCAGCGCAAAGTGGTTTCTCATAGCCTTGTCCAGATCGTGCAGGCCGTGCATAAACGGACCATCCAAGTCTGCAACGTACTGCCACGATGTCGTCTCCCTCAAGCTCTCGCACCTCGAGCGGAACGCTGGTTTTGATGTTATCTAGACCGATAATGAGTCTCGCCTTCGCATTGCGTTAGGTTGGCATTGGGATGGATTTCAGATCAGATCGCGACTTTATAAGTTCTTCTCCTAGGCTTTGGATAGGCAGGTCCAAATGAGCGAGACTTCTTACTCCCTTTAATTCATAGCGTGTTGCACCCTGGTTTGCAGCCGAGACTTAAAGGTTCACCAACGTGGAGGCCGGTTCCATTTGGGAAATTTCCCCAGTTCGCACTGGGCCAGAAAATCAATTTGTGAGCCAAAAATCTGTAATTTCTTTCCTAGAACAGTTAGAAGGATGCAGTTTTTTGCATTTTTTTCTTAAAAGATTGAACTTTCCAGCGATCTAAAAGTAATATTTCTTCGAGTTATATATCATATAGATAATCCAAAATTTTTTGAATTTTACGTACTTTTCGGCTTATTATTTTTATAAGAATAACTAGAAGACGCACTTAATCCATTTTCATACAAGATAAAGTATGAGATAAAGCAAACTAAAAGAAATTAACATCACTAAAAATATTATATCGTTTAAGTTTTATCAACCATTAAAAACTGCAACTTTCGGAGGCTCCCACATCAACTTTCATCAAACAATCGATTTAAGAAAAATGTATATTTTTTTTGCTTGTTTTCTCTTAAGATTTTTATAATCAAATTATTAATAAAAATTGTTTTAAAAAATTGTTTTTTAATTTTTTGTTTTTTTTTTTTTTATTTAAAGGTGTATATTTATTTAACAATAACAGGTATACTGCTACCTATGTGGCGCCTTAAGCAAGTTGTACATTACACGGGTTTACAAAAAAAAATTGATGAAATACGCACTTCATGAAACTATGATTTTCGGTTAAGGTACATCTCCCTGAGTAAGAAATGGTGTAAAGTGTAAAAAACGTTTTTTGCACTTTTTTAATTTCTAACTCGAGTTGTGGTAAACCGATTTAGGCTATCAAAGACTCATTTTACAGGTAAACGAATGCCCTTTAACTTTCTTATACACAGCATTGAGTTCCATTCATTGGTTTAGAAGCTACACTTCCTCAAAGCTGAAAAAGTTGGAAAAAATGCAAAAAAGCTGGCATAAATGGCTACTTTAAAAATACACTCCTAAGAACCGAAATTATACAGCGTACTGCCTTAGGGTACACCGGCTGAGATTGGGCGTTTTGACGACTTTTCTCCATCGACAACCACACTGAATTTCCTTTCCGATAAAAAGATTAGAAGACCGTCGTACCATACCCTATTAAAGGCTTGTTGAATGTCCATGAAAACAGCGACTGAGTACGTTTTGTTTTCATGGCTTCTAGAGCAAAATTGACCACGCGATATAGCTGTTAAGGTGTGCCACGGAAACCAAACTGCCACTTTGGAATAGCTCTGCTTACTCTCTTGTCCAAGGATCCGATCCAGTATAACCCTTTCCATTATTTTGCCCAATGCAGGTAAGAGACTAATTGGCCTGTACGCATCAACTTCTGTGGGTTGCTTTCCAGGCTTGGGTATCATCGTGATGATAGCATTCTTCCATGCACTTGGGTAATGACTCAGCCCTAGGACGCTGTTAAACAATAGGACTATAAATAACAGTGCATGGATGGGAAGAATCTTCAGCGTTTTGTTATCTAGAAGGTTCTCTCCTGGTGCTTTCTTGTTTTTGAGCTTTCCGATCTGTGCCTTGACTTCTTCCAGGTTTACAGGTTTACAGGGAAGAAGCATTTAAAAAGGTCTGTCCAGTTACATTTCCACAAGCATTCGATTTTCCATCGGAGTTAAGTCCAGCTGCTTGATTTTGTTCTCTAGATTATCAGCAAAGATATCCGCCTTCTGCTGACTTGACCGACACCAACCACCAGCCGGATTTCTGAGAGGAGCCTTTGGGATTACTTGTCTCTTAAATCGGCTTGTGAGCTTCCACAAGGAGTAGTTGGTCGATGCATCTGGGCTCGCATTCTCCAACATCTGGTCTATATGGTCTTGCTTGTTCATTGTCAAGACTTTGCTTAGCCAATTTGACAGTCTTTTATAAACCTTGTAGACGCGAATATCACCTGTTCTTGTGTATTCTCGGCGGACTCTTCTTTTAAGCTGTATGAGAACTAGAGCATTTTGTGGGAGTAGATTGCTTATATTCTGGTTCGGAAGGTGTCTTTGGTTCGGTCTAGCAGCTGTCGCAGCAGTGTGTATATTTTTCATGAAGGCTGCTACCGCAGCTTCAAGATCGTCTGGATGGTTGATGTCAGCGTTAAGGTTAATGCTTCTGTCCAGGGATTCCTTAAACTTTTTAACAGAGGAGCCGGGCGGTAGTATATATTTCCTATTGGCCTTGTATTGCGGTATTTGACCTAGTGTTGGTGACAATTGCAAAATGGTCCGAGGATAGCTCGTATTTGGCTTCAATCTAAAGTTTGTTCAGTGGAACCCCATTTACGATAAAGAAGTCCAGTGTTGTTGGTGTGAGCCAGGTATTTGAGGAATAAAAAGTAGGTTCCCCAGTAGCTAGAACTTGGAATGAGCTGGAGACTATGGCCTCTTGAAGACGCTTTCCCCGGCAACAGGACCTTAAATTTCCGCACCATTGATGCTTGGCATTAAAGTCACCTCCAGCCAAAAATGTTGGGCCTAGAGAGACTAGAAGCTGGTCGAAATCGTGTTTTGTGCAAGGCTCGCTGGGAGGAAGATACAAGGAAGCTATTTTAGGTATACCTCCATTTGTTAGAATATCAATACAGGCTAGGTGTAAGTCTGTTCTCCTTGTGGGCTCACTCTGCGTGTGGATAATGATGGTCTTGATGAGGATAGCAGAGCCGCCTGTAGCTATATTGCTACGGTGATTGGCAAAGTATTGGTCATTGCCAGGGAGGTGTAATTTAAGACCGGGACGCATATGAGTCTCGGTAATGAGCATTATGTCTACAGAGTTATCAATAAGAAAAAGACGAAGTTTTTCACTTTTTTGTACTATACCTCTTGCATTCCATAATCCGATTTTTTTTGTTGAAACTGTCATTTTCTAGCAATTAAAACCTGAACTAGATCGCGAAAAGCCTTGTTCGACTCAATTGTTTCCATGACTAGCTTGAAGAGTTGATCCAGCCGATTGTTAATATCGAAGATTGCCTTCTCCAAAGTAAGAAAATTCTTGTTGGTGTTGCGGTCGCCTCCAGGTATATGTGCGGCAGGCTGCGTAGCTGCAGCGCCATATGCCATATCTGCATACGAGACGCCATCTCTGGTGGCTGACATGGAGAAAAGTTGACCGTGTCGGCTTTCGTTGGTCCTGCTGCTCGTTGAGTTGCTTGGCCTTTTAGTTTCCTGCTTAGTTCCATCCTGACTTGCAGCCTTTTGCAGCCGCAGTTCGCACACATACATTGATTGTTGAGAAGTGACTCGCACGACTTGGAGTTAGTAGGATGATCTCCGGCACAATTCCCACCCACCGGCTTTATGAAGCAACAATTTTGAGTGTGGCCAAAATTTTTTTATTTGATGGACGTTGATGCACTACGAGCAGTACAAACAAGTGGCCCAACGATACCAAGCACGTGCTTGTTACGCGCGAGACCCTTTATAATTTCGGGCAAAATGCGAGTTCGCGAGGAAAATACATGAAACAAATAAATACGGGACACATGGCTACAAACTATGATTGAAGCAAATGAGATAAAATTTTAGTTTTTAATACAGGGATAGAAGTTGAAGTACAAATTAAATGATAAAGATTGTTATAATTAGTACAGAGAACGCGAAAGCGCTCATGCAGACTAAAATTAGATGTACATCGGGGCAAATTAAGAGGGTAATAGTTTCGTGTTAGTCTAACGGGAATATTAAAAGTTAAACGGTTTACCAGTTCTACAGAATCAATATCACCTCTTATAAGATTTTGCATAAAAATAGTACCAAGCATTATTCTACGGTTTTCAAGTGTAGGTAAATTAAGCAATAGTAATCTACTCTGGTAGGAAAGAAGCCTTACGTTTTGATCCCAGTTCAAATTACGAAGCGCAAAAAGAAGAAATTTTTTTTTGTACCGACTCAATACGGTCGATGTGCACTTGATATTGAGGACTCCAAACAGAAGAACAATATTCCAAAATAGGACGGACAAGGGAGGTAAATAACAATTTGGTTATATAAGGGTCATCAAATTCTTTTGACCAACGCTTTATAAATCCAAGAACACTCATAGCCTTGTTGACAGTCGACATTATGTGGCAGTCAAATTTAAGCTTCGGGTCCAAAAGAACACCTAAATCGTTTACTGAATATATACGATCAAGTGGGGAGTTCTGAAGCGAATAACTTAAAAACGTAGGGGTACCTCTATAAAAGGTCATTACGTTACATTTCAGGCAGTTCAAATTTAAGAGGTTATACTCACACCATATCTGAAAATTATCAATGTCTGATTGTAAGCCAAAACTAGACTCAATCTTATTATATGTCAAACAAAGCTTAACATCATCAGCATACATTAGTACACGAGAATGTGTTACGATAGACGGAAGATCGTTAATAAACAAGGTAAACAGCAAAGGGCCCAAATGACTACCCTGGCGCACTCCCGATGTCACGTTGATCATTTTGGAGACAGCGTTCTTAAATATAACTCTCTGAGTCCTTCCATTCAAATAACTTGAAATCCAAGTTAATAGATTACATGGAAACCCAAGCTGATCTAATTTGAATAAAAGGAGAGAGTGGTTAACAGAGTCAAAAGCTTTGCTGAAATCTGTATATATAACATCAGTCTGCATTTTTTTCTTAAATCCATTTATTACAAGAGATGACAATTCAAGGAGGTTAGTAGTGGTCGATCTTCTCTTAACAAAACCATGCTGACACGGTGATATTAGCGAGGAACATAAGTGTTGCAAGTGAGAAGTAATAATTCGTTCAAATGCTTTCGGAATTGCCGACAATTTAGAAATACCTCTATAATTCTGGACATCCGCCTTCGCACCCTTTTTGTGGAGTGGAATAATGAAAGAGTCCTTCCAGATAGTTGGAAAAATTGATGATGAAATAGACAAGTGAAAAAGTTTAAGAATCGGTTTACAAATGGTTGAAGCACAAAACTTAAGCACACACCCAGGGAGTCCATCAGGACCGGGAGAATAAGTTGGCGTTGTTGTTTCTAAGTCTCTTAAGAGAGACATTTCGGTAATTACGGGGGAAAAAATACAATTAGCTCTGTTTAAGGGGTTAGGGTAGATAGATTTTGACCAAGCAGCCGAACTATAAGTAGTTTGGAAAAACTCGGCAAATAAATCCGCAATTTCAGAATCCGTCGATGCCTCTTTTGAGTTTAAACGCACCGAAAAAGGCAAAGCCGAAGACTTACGCTTGGCATTAACAAAGTTATAAAACTGCTTCGGATCATTTGAAAATTCGAGTTTACATCGATTTAAATACATAGAATAGCAGTGACTGTTGAGAACATTGAAATCTGAACGAGCCACCACATATTTCGAAAAATCAGATGGCTTACCCGATTTTTTATATTTATTATAAGTGTTGGATTTAAGATTTTTAAGTCTTTGAAGCGCATTGTTAAACCAAGGAGGCCTGTTTTGCTTCGGAGGAAGCCTGTCAGGAACGCATTCGTCAAAAAAAGTGTTTAAAACGCTATAGAAATGTTCAATTGCACTTTCGATATCCATGCAATTGTACAAATCAGTCCAATCATATTGCGAAATCATATAATTTAATTTATTATAGTCACATTTACGAAAACATCTCACTTTAGTTTGAGAAACTAAAGGAGAAAGGGTATCAGTACAGGGGAGGCCAATTGTCAATTCCAATGTAGGATGATATCGGTCTTCAGGTACAACAAGTGCGTCAATTCTAGATACCGTTACTTCATGCGGATCTGAAACAAATACAAGGTCCAATTGTCTGTTTATTGAATTTCGTATAAAGCTTACTTGCTGTAACGATAATTCAAGAAGGCCATCCACAAAATCATGGGCTGATAAAGGTGTAGCGGCAGGTGAGTCAGTAGGAAGAGACCAAGAGATATTGGGGAGATTAAAGTCGCCCAAAACAATCAACAGGTCTCTGTTGGAAAGAAGGGATATAACGGATTTAATAGCAGACAGATGGTGTTCATAAATGAAAAAATCTGAGCCAGGAGGAATATAAGAGCAGGTTACAAAAATAGATAAGGATTGCAGGGAAACTTTGACACTAACAAATTCAATTTCGTTAGAGATATGAAAGTTAAGTCTCTCCGATGTTAAACTAGAGGTAACGGCAATCAGTACACCACCCCCCCTACGTGGGGAGCGATCGGTCCTATAGGTATTAAAATTTTTTGCCAGAACTTCAGAGTCAGATATCTCTGGTTTCAGCCAAGTTTCCGTAAAAGCCAAAATATCTTCAGTAAATGCTGAGGAGTCAGCATAAAGCTTTGGTAGCTTCATATTGAGTCCTCTAACATTTTGATAAGCCAAAAATACATTTTTTAGTTTTTTGGCGCCGTGGCAGGTCTGCTATTTGGCACAGTGGAAATCCTTTTATTAGGCGCAGTGGGAGGCCTGTTATTTGTTCTCGGTTTATTGGGAAGAAATTCTTTTATTACCAAATCATCATTAAGCCAAAAGCTTTCAGAAAGTAGTACATTAAACACATCAGGCGGAGCAAATATTTTAAAAGAGGAAATTCTACGGGCGTACGAAAATCGAAATTGTTCAACCGCAATATCCTCGGATGGGAATTTTTCTCGTATAAATTCCAAAACATCCTCAGATTTGGTATCCGGGGTAAATCTAGAAACAAATAATTGTTTCCTATGTGGAACAACTGAAAGTTTCTTTCGCCCCCCAGCAGCAGTATGAACCTCACTCGGCTGAGAGCCAGATACAGTACCTACTGTACCTATGGGTACAGTTTGCACCGAATTTGATATCTCCACCGGCTCAGAAGATTTTTTCCCGACAAGACCTCCAGCAACAGGGACTCCGTCGGACCCTGCGGTATCCATTGCCACCGCTGAATCGACAGAAATTGCTGAAGTTACCGGGTTCGCAATAGGGGTGGGTGCCACCAATTTTTTTAATGCCGTTGAGCTAGCTTTTTTGCGTTTTGGCATTTATAATATTGAACGAGGTCCCTATTTCGAGTAGCCTTTTCCACAGTAACTCGGTGCCTTCCAATTTGTTTGATTTTAAGCGACTCGGCGACATTCGTAGTCATATTGAGATTGACATAGAATAGATTTTGTCTATCATCAACATTAACGTCGGCCGTAGTGCCGCGCGTGCCAGGCTTTCTTGGACAGTAAATATTCACTACGTTAAAACCTTTGTCCGTGAAACAACGTTCTATTTCCTCCTTTGGAACTGTGGAATGTATGTTCCTTAGCACCAGCTTAAATGGCTTGTCCTCGCGGAGTTGATGATGCCAAAACTCGCAATTTAAAGCAGTCAGGCTATGAACCACCTTGCGGAACGACTCTGCACTGTCAGTGTAAGTGCGAGTAACTCCGAAGTTGGATGTACGAATCTCATAATTATTTGCAGCAATAATTTCGTATAGGGTTCGTTCCAGAGTGAGGATGTCAGTAACCTTTGGAACACATATGGGTGGGGGTTTTTGACTTAAAATTTGCGCTTGGCCAATAGGATCAGACGTCTCCTCATTTGTCTCCATATCGTCAATGGGGTTCGTTTCCTCAGCTAAAGGTGCAAAGCGGTTGTTTCGAAGTCCATTGAAGGTCGAAAGTAAGAAAATTCTTGTTGGTGTTGCGGTCGCCTCCAGGTATATGTGCGGCAGGCTGCGTAGCTGCAGCGCCATATGCCATATCTGCATACGAGACGCCATCTCTGGTGGCTGACATGGAGAAAAGTTGACCGTGTCGGCTTTCGTTGGTCCTGCTGCTCGTTGAGTTGCTTGGCCTTTTAGTTTCCTGCTTAGTTCCATCCTGACTTGCAGCCTTTTGCAGCCGCAGTTCGCACACATACATTGATTGTTGAGAAGTGACTCGCACGAATTGAAGTTAATAGGATGATCTCCGGCACAATTCAAATTGGTTCAAATTGCCAACTTTAGCATTGCTCACATTTGCCTTAGTTTTCTTTATTTCGTCTCGTTCTTTACCGCTGTTTGAAGGATTTCGTTTCCTGCTACGAGAGGTACTTGGTGCTTGAAACGAGCACCCTATAGCGGGTAATATCGAGAGATCATTAGCTCCCAAAGACAGAGACGTTCCTGGTGTAGAAACTGGGCTGGTATATGAGGAAGTTGCAACGGTGTACGTGGTGGTGCCAGAACTGGCACTCGTAGCTGTAACGGTGGTAGTTACAGGTGTTGCAGAACTAGTCTTAACAGCATCTGCATTTCGTTGACGAAGCGCATCCAATTGCCGTTGAGCCAAGTCTCTTGCAAGCTTGACTCGAAGTTCCGCTGGAGATTGGCCAGTGATTTCCTTCATCTTCTCATATCCGGGCAGCTCTTTCGGGAGCGGCGGATAAGAAGGTATGTTGTCATCCGTTTATTAATTACTATAGTTTTCGATTACGAAAATAATAGAAATCAAATTCAAAATTTTCGAAAGTCTTTACTTATTATCTCTCGCTGGGCAGTGAAAGTGCAAGCGAGAGACAAGACCGAGCCCAATGGGCGAAGTCGTACACAACGCTTACACTATGCTCGGGCGGTAAATAAGTCGGACTCGGTAAAGACCCCGGCGGTATGGAGTCTAAAAATAGATTACGCGCAGATAAGCACAACAGAAGAAGTTGAGAATCACTCTATGGTTGCTAATTAGGAGCTTAACACGACCGTACGAGAAAAGTGCACAAACTCGACTGAATTTTTTGTTTTCAATTTTAATGTTAATTTGACATATTCTGAAGTCATCACAAAAGTATGCTACATTTATATTTGCATAGTTCAGATTAGTCATATTTCAGCTCTCATTTGAAGGAAGAACAAGAAAGTACAAAAATTCAGCATACTTTTGGGCATACTTAAGTCCTCCCTTAAATCCCTTAGGAGCTCTGCCGGGCATTTTGTGTCTGCGCTGTAATTTCCTGTTTTATAGTTTCCGCAGTTTAACTATATAGATTTTAAAAGGACCTGGATCGACTAGCGTACGAGAATGAGTGAAAAAAGTAGACTTTAGATGTTAGTCACATGTTATGGACCTAGTTGATCCTGCGTAATATCTCGGGTTCTCCGAGCTAGCTCAGCTATTCAGGGCCGTGGTTCCCCGAACCCTGCCCGATCACACACTCACAGAAATTAACGCCGGACTCACATTTATATGAAACCGACGTTAAACAACACTATCACCTGCACCGTAACATAACAATTCAAATTTAAATTCAAATTCTCTACATACAAACTTGACCACTGGTATTTGGCCCGGCCTGGACCATCCTGCTGGACTAGGTGACCTCCAGTCATCCCTCCCGACCTTGCGAACTGCTTTGAGAAAGCTTATTCAGCAGCCGCCCCTAATTTCATGATCCTTCTTACTTTTTCCTACACCCCCATTCTTACGTGGCTGCTCCTCCCATTCAATTAATTCTACTCCATATTTACCGACATCACTTAACGTTTATTATACAAAAATATGAAACATATTTAGGGTGGACCTTTGAACCCTATACGCCAACTCCCTTCTTAACGACTTTCATTTACGCTTGTTCCTAATCCTACCGTAAAAGCTCTCAAGGTGGACACTTTTCACTTAAGCACAGATATTTAAACTAACAAAATTTAGGACAATATAACTGGCACTGGTTCAGAGATCCCCTTAAGAAGAATGCTTTTGTAACCCACTTTTTTGGATGTACATTGTATGTATAAATAGGGATGTAGATAGTATGGGTATAAAATGTAAATAATATGTAAATGTAGATAATATAAGTAGATGTTGATAATATAAGTAAATCAAAAAAGAATAATTGGTTGGTGAATAAATAAATGGAGGTAATAAATAGCACAAATAATTGTATAAATAAAATAATAAATAAGACGAACAAGACAATATAAAAAAAATTTCAATTGTACTAAAACTATTAAAAAAAATGGACTGAAGCCTAAAGGCTCCCGTTGCCGCCACTTGGAAGGCAAGTCGGTCTTCCACGACGAAAAAAAATCAAATTTTATTCCTGATGCTGGCCAGGGAAATCTTCACGCCGGATATGGCTCAAAATCGTGTCCTCTGACATGGCAGCACAGGATCTGGGTCCTTAAAAAAAATTCGCCAGCCCAACTTCTTTGACCTGACTGCTCACTGGGTCTGGTCAGGTCTAGAATAGAGAGCCCATTAACTATGGCCTCATTCCTGGACTCAGACCACTCACCTAATTTTTGTCCTGCACCGGCTTCCCAGAGGATCTTCCACATAAGTCCTGGTTTCTGGTTTTTTTTTTTGTATTTAATAACCGAACTAAAATTTCTTTGTTTTTTAATTTGCTAGTGTGTCACTGGCGCGCTGCTGCTGCTCGAATTAGATTTAAAAATATTTTATAAATAATTTAATCCGCCTTTTCACTCTTAGACTTATGCAATTTTTTTTTGCACGTGCAACGCGAGACTTGGAAAAATTTGTGTGAGCGCAGCAGACGTAACGCCCTTGACCGTGACTTTCGTTCTGGTTAGCCTATTCCCTATTCCCTACCATCAACCCGATTTCCGGGTCTCCGTTATTCGAATATTCCGGGTCAACGGCCGGATGACATTCGGGTGACCAGGTCAAGCCAATCCTCTTTTTGGTATTTCAGCAACCCTGGTTTTTCCCAGAGATTGCCATCGATAAGCGTGTGACCGCCCTGCGCCCACATTCGATATCGGTATCGATAGGCCGGCCACAACACACACTAAAATCAAATTTTGGCCCGCAAAATGTTCACTAAAACCTGAAAAAAAGTACGACATACTTTTGGGCTCTCTCAGCAAAGCTCAGCAAAATGGTTCGATTTCGAGTTGAGCCTTCAATTAAAACTAAAATTACCGAAAACTAAGGCAAAACCGCATCGAGTCGGCGGTATGCGCTTTAAGTAAATTGATCAACGAATTTTTTTTGAAGGAATGAACTAATTTAGGGATGGCACTCGAAAAGCAAAGTACTCATTTGCTAAAAAAAACCGTAAGAATAAACAAATAAATTTATTTTAGGAAACAGGTAAGACATACGAGCTGTATTATATTTTTTATTTGTTGAAAATAATCACATCTAAAAGTTTCGTGAAGAGTCGAACAGCTACATCAGCATCTTTGACTTCAAGATTTTTATTAATTTCCATCAATATTTGACGAATTTCCCACTTTGAAAATGCGGTAAAAGAAAACTACTTGCCTGTATGTACTCATGTACCTACATCACCTATCACCTTTCGGTGATATTGTCGCGCAGTAGTTCTGCACGGCCAGCGCTACTCGGATTATCGAATCTACGTTGTTGGATCTCACGGCGGGTTCTTCTCTTAGTTTTCGTTTGAGACTAGCGAAGATAACCTCAGGACGTCCATAAAGCATCCTGAGAGTCTCAATTGCGTAAGGAACTGTGGACGGTCACATAAGCTTACCACGTACGACTTTAAGTGCCGCTCCCTTAAGGGACCTTTGAAGACGTATCAGGTTCTCCTCATTACTAAACCCGCATCTGTCTGTATACTGTTCATAGTTCCTAATGAAAAGCAACCATTCCTCTGGCTTGCCGGTGAATACGGGAAGTTCTCTGTTAAGAATTTGTCGTTGTGCCTAGCCGATAATCCGGAGCCGGCTTGCCTAGGCGGTGCTGATTGATCATACGCTCCTTCGTGGCGCGTTAGTGGCGGCTCTTGATTATGAAACGGATCTGGCACCGGGTACGTCTTTCTTAAGCCCCATGTGTTCATCGTGTTGTTTAAGTGCGCCGTGTTGGTCTGATAGGGAAAACTGATGCTTGGCCCGCACTTGTTGCTTTGGGTCAGGGTATTCCCAATGGCGGTGATGTCGAGCTCGCCGGTTTGATTAAACAATTTTCTTTATGACTCCCGCGCCGACTGATTGGGGCGTGGACATTAACCCGACTGGCTGATCTACATTTGAGTGATCAGCCCCACCTGGCCCTTCCTGCATGCTTGTTAACTTTGAGTCAGTGGGGAGTCCGCCAGAGTCCGAGACACAGACTTCGAGTAGTTTGCTTCAGTAACAGTCGATCAGAAAAATAACAACTGAAATCTTTATTTCATGTTAGCATGTGTGTTAATTCAGTTACATAATATCTTATATTTGTGCTTTTCAACTTTTTACAACTGCGCAACTTCAGCGATTGGCTTCGGCAGCGAAGACATGCAAGAGAGAAAGAGATGACAGTACTGCGGCTTTCTCGAAAAATTCCGCGATCTTGCAGGGGCGCATCGGCGCACCGCGAGTTTGGGCGCGTTGAGTGGGCGGTGGATTGTGAGTGCGAATGGGACAAGATTCATAGTCGCAGCGGCGATATTTAAGGTGCCAACTCAACAAGATGCTTTGTAAAGTATTACAAAGAAAGAAGCTAAAGAAAATAAAGTTGAAGAAGTATTTTAAAATGAAGACGATGTAGATACTACTGCAGCAACTGTGCATAGTGCACAAGAAGATATTGGGGATTGCATACAAATTTTGTTCACTACTTTTCAACTTTGAATGGAGTTTAAAATAAATATAAATTATATTATATTTTTTATACTTTCCTAAAACGGCTTTTGAACATTCTTGTTTAATTTTTAAAAAGTTCCACCTGCGTCTGTTTGCGATTTCAGCTGTTTGAGGCGAAATACGTTCAAAAGTCATGGTCCCAGAAATTGTGTATTGTGCAACCCTGGTAAAACCAAGATTTCTATTAATGGGAATCCTTTTCAATGTTATTATTGATTGAAAAATACGGATTTCTTTTACAAATTTCAAATGTTTTGATTGGCAATAAGCTAGGTAAAACATTGCAAAATCGAGTTTATCTGAGAGCCTAAATTATAAAGTGTAATAATTTGTTCAAGTTGTGAGTGCTTATACTAACATTTTTTTATATAACAAATGCATATTAAGCTGGTTTCAATTTTCAATTTTGGACAGAGTTTTGAAAACGAGTTTTAGATTATTTTAATGTGCGACCAAGTCTATGTTGTAGGCTTGTCAATACAGAATACATAGGTGTTGGTCGCATTCTGCAATTTTCCACACTATTGGAGTAATTTGAATTTTTTTTTAGATATCTTCACTTTTTCATCTTTGATTTGTATGCAGTAGCACTAGTACAATTCACGTTTTTTTTTGTATGGTAATTGTTAGATGCGATAGATATTTAGAAACACACTTGGCAATTATCTTTGTTATTAAATAATTTAAATGATTTTACATCATCATTTGACTAAACTTTCCTTGCTATAAATGGTTTTAATATTTTTCTCAAGAATTATATTGAAAATATTTAAAAAAATCAATCAATCAAAAAAAATTTATTTTTGTTGTGCATATTCTTAAAAAAAAAATTTTCCTGAAAAATGGCGCCCATTTGTTCAAACATAAATCCTTTAACACTATTAGTGGACTGCAGATGTAGTGACGAAGAGCTCAATAAGAGTGTGCGAAGGCGACTACTATTATATAGCCGCAGAATTGAAAATCTGCTATAATGGTCCGATTCTTGCGAGTGATCATGATCATCTTCCGACTGCCATTGATTTTGCTGTGTATAGAGGTATCCCGTGCAGCCACCTTTCCATCTCTGAATGTTCGGGCCTTTCCTCTGATCATATCCCGCTCCTGATATATTTCTCTGTGGCTGCCGATCAGGTTATCACCAAAACAAGGTTTTTACCTCGGGGCTCCGATACTAGAAGTTTCAGTGCCAAGCTCACTGCTTTGACTGAAGATAATCCTCCGCTTGTTACTGCGGATGACGTTGATTCGTTTGCTCAAGTTTTGGTAGACAAGATCTATCAAGCTGCCCCTCCTGCTAGAAGTGTACCTATTCCGCCGCTAACATGGGCTTCTTCGAAATCTGAAATCGCAGTCTTTGTAGTGGCCAGTGAATAGAAATAGTTTATATTTTCTAACGGCTGGACAAAATAATTAGATCAGATACGGGTTAAAGAACTTAAAGGAAGAGCTTTAGTCAAGCTTTACAACCAACTAGAATGTTCCAAGCACGACAATATAGTTGTCTCGCTCGCACACCTTCGTTCAGTTTCGCCTGGAAGAGGTCCCGTTAAAGCTCGCTGTACTGTCGCGCTGCTGAAAATTTTCGGCCACGCAGATCACTTTGCTGCCGTTATTCAACCGCCTCAGTTGCGTGCATTTGGGAGACATATAATTTCGAATACTAGTGAAAACCAACGCACTGACCCCCCAAAACCCCAGAGCAAGTTTTATCTTCGCCAAGTGGGCTGAGGACAGCCTAATTCGAGCAGCGATCAGGAGACTGGCAGTCTACCTGTAGTGAAAACAAGAAGTGTGAACTGTATTATTGAAGGTAAATTCAAGGAGAGGTTTTGAGGTTTCTGTGCATTTGCTAATTAGGAAATCGTTACAGTTTTTCTTGGTCAGCCCCGCGCTGGCGCTGCCACGCTTTTCAAATACAGACGTATGTATATACAAATTCGCTGCCGCCGGTGTCTCAACTTTGCGAAACCGCTTTTCGCTGTACCCAATTGGAAAAGTTCTGGAACCCTCTACAAGAAACAATTTGTACATCAGTAGCGCCGACAGGGATCTCATCGCATCGCATAGCAACATCGCAGGCAGCTACACCCTGTTTTAGCTGCGGGAAATTTATGTGAAAAAACCATCAATGTAGAGCCTAGCCAACGGAAAGTGGAGCACGTGTCGTTGCGTAACCGTAACCTCCTCGTCGTGAGTACTGAACAACCCAACTACAGGGTATGATGACGTAATGGATATACGAGTGAGTCATACGCGCGAGCGTTAAAATAAGACAGCACCTAACCGCATAACCCTGTGGTCGATACCTACGGTGTTGGCCCTTTTCTTTTGGTTTTCGTGTCGAGCAATTCTCGAGCTACGTTTGTAAAAACTCGTTGAGTATGTTCACGAGCAAATTTGTAGACAATTAAGTGAATTAAATAATGAATTAATAGTATATAAAAACTAAAATTAAGTAAACCCTTCTTGTACAGCCAGCTTCTAAAGCAATGTCAGCCTGAATATTTTTATTTACCCACACATATTTAGTATATATATATATATAAATATTATTTGACTAACTTTGATTCCACAGCTAACCGAACAGTTATTGGCCCAAGATCTTGTTGCAGGTAGTAATGAGTGGTAACATAAATCTATAATTAAGTCGCAATGATTTAACTTTGTGAAATGGTTTATATTAACGGTGACATTTTTGTGTAAGGGCTTTTGATTTCTATATTGCATAACTATGAATTTGAATTGACTTTCTAGAATTTAATTAATGAACTCGCGTGTATTTTGCGTATAACAAAAAACAATGAAATGTGTACAACTAAATTTATTCTTTTGTAATGAAATGTCTAATATGACAAAGTAAATAAACCTGAATCTGTCCAAGTACATAATGCCAATGAACATGAAGTAACTTTTACTTTAGGGGTAATGCCAACAAGGTTCCATGCATTACCAAGGTAGGGAGGGTATAGAGGATCACGCCCCAAAACATCATGTCTATTTAGCTCCCTCTACCAGCTATACCGTTTGGGGGATATTTGTTTTGATATTTGTTGTTTTGCATTGATTAGAGTAGAGTCAGGAAGTGCACTTAAACTTTTATCAAGTGGTGAGTTGAAGGAGAAAACAGGGATAGAAAAAACCCCGACCCCAATACCGGCGAGCTGAGCATAGAGCGCAGTATAGTGCACTGAACCTCCGATTCCCTCTCCAACCGAGGCTGTAACCTGAAACAATTCGCAGCTGTACCATTATATCTTCGCCAAACAAGGTCGTGCACTTCGCCGCTGGATGAGGACAAGGCATACCCTGGACTTGGCAAGGTGGAGGGCTGCCGTGTCAGAGCTCAGAAAAGTCCTTCGATTGGCAAAATCTGAATTTTTCGTGAATCATCTCAGTGCCATTGATCCCAACCAGGATCATGGGCTTGCACTATGGAAATGCACACGAAATCTGAAAAGACAACCTCTTAACAGGTTTTCTCTTAAACGAGCGATGGCACTTGGGCTCACAGTGATTCTGAAATAGCAGATGTATTTTCAGATGATCTGGAAAACCGATTTACCCCGTTCGATTTCGCAACTGACCAGGAAGTTCGAGCCACAATTTCTAGGTTTGGACTCTCTTTCGGTTCTCCTGTTGTTGTGCGACCAGTGGATGAGGAAGAGGCCCGTGATCATATTAAACGATTGGTCCCAACAAAAGCTCCTGGTATGGAAAAGGTCGATGGTAAAGTTGCAAAGTCACTCCCCAACTCTGTCATTGCGCAGCTCTGCCTTCTTTTTAATGCGTCACTCAACCTTCGCCATTTTCCATCCCCTTGGAAACGTGCTCTATGGTCCCCAAAAAGGGCAAAGATCCGTGCTCCCCTGAGTCCTACAGGCCAATAAGTCTCCTGTCCACGTTTTCGAAGATTTTTGAGCGGATGGTACTTAACAGGCTCCTGGATATTGACACCTTTAATGACGCTCTACCAAACCATCAATTTGGTTTCCGTACCGCTGTCGAACAGGTTCACAGAGTCGTGAACCACATTCTAGATGCCTTAGAAGGTCATAAATATTGCTCGGCGGTTTTTCTTGATGTCAGACAGGCTTTTGACAGGGTTTGGCATGAAGGTCTATTCTATAAATTAATGCCACTACTGCCTGAGGGACTCTGGAAGCTCATTGTGTCATTTCTGGACCATAGGATGTTTGCCGTTGACATTCGTGGACATCTTTCTGGACTACGTCTAATTCGTGCTGGTGACCCACAGTGAAGTGTCATTGGCCCGGTTCTGTACACAATTTACACTTCGGATCTCCCAAACCCAGTGGTTCGTGGTACTCTCCTTGCCACCTATGCAGATGATACTGCATTCCTAGCTACTGGCAGCACCCCCTCCTCGGCCTCGTGGCGTGTCCAGACATTTTTGAACGAGTTTGAATGTTGGGCCTCTCGTTGGAATATTGCGCTAAACGTTGATAAATCGCAACACGCCACCTTTGCCCTTCGACCTGGCCGATCCCGTAATCTTTACTTGGATGGTGATAGACTTAAGTACGAGTAGAGAGTAACATACCTCGGTGTTACCTTAGACCGTGTCTGTGGGTCAGCGAGGACGAAACTGGACAAAATTTACTGACTGCTTCGCTCAGATAGCGGATTATCCCTTCAGGCCAAGGTGCGGCTCTTTAAAGCCATTGTTCTCCCGACCCTAAATTGGGGAATAACATGCTGGGACACCGCTTGCGACACGTCGCTAAGAAGAGTTCAGACTTGTATCACAAAAGCACTACGGAGGATGCTTGGGGTGAAGTGGCATCATTACGTCGAAAATAGCGTTTTATTTCGTGACACAGGAGTACCAACAGTTTCTGAGATGATATCTCAGTTCTCGAATCGATACAGAGATCGGCTTCTGGTGCATTCTAACCGCCTGGCTAGACGTCTTGCCACACCACTGGGCCGACGTCGTCTCCGCAGACGACAGCCGGCGGACTTATGGATTCTCGACCGTTATAGACACGGGTGACTTTTATAATATATATTAACCCTGATGAAGTAACCATGCCCCACTGTGGCTCAACTACCCGCAGATTTCGGGATTCTTTTTCTTTAACTATATGACATCGCCAAACATGAAGACAAGAACTATTTTCTTGTGAGGCGTGTTAATTACAAATTTGCCTACTTCGGCTTACACGGAAAAAAAAAATTTTTAAGGTATTGCAAAAACTAAAAGGATTGCATACCAAGACTTCAAGAAAATCAATTGGATTGGGGGAGAGAGCGGTGAAAGTGTAAATTTGAAAATTTAGAAATTTTGATCTTTTGGGGCCAGTGGCACTATGCTCGTTGTATTTTTACTGAAAATGCGCTTAGTATGAGGGGTCATATCTGACGCTCCGTTCAAAAGTTATGCCGGAAACAAGATTTTCATCTTCTTCCCAAAATTAAATATTTTTTGTACCTTTGTTTGTATGCATCAAATCGTGCTTTTAGGATCCTGAAATAAATTTTACTGTGTTTCTACGACTTTTGGAAAAACCCGCTAGTTTGGCGGGAAATCATAAAAAAAAAGCTAGATTTTGACGGCTTCCAGTTTCTAAACGACGTTTGGATGTAATGGAGCGATGAAAAGTGCAACCTCCCTGCAGGAAACGGAATCAGTTTTGGACCAGAAAAATACTAGTTCTGTCAGGAAGCTTAACTAGTTCAAGTTATGTCCATTTCCTTGTAACGAACCGGTCCATTTTGCATGGGCTTGCACTAGTGGCTGTTAACCAACTTACGGTTACAGCTGTTAAACTACACTAAAAAAATTATTTTTTCGAAAAATCTAAAAACCGGTCTATCAACCATTAAATTATTAGATTTTACTCGTACTTGAAGATGTTTAATTTGACGCTCTCCTAATTTGTAGCTTTTTGAAAGCCGCGGTATCGTAAGGGAATTATGACTGTTATTATGTAATTAAATACCGCAAATGATAAATAAATGGAATTAAAACTAACTTACATTTTTCGAGGCAAGTCGCCCTCTCTAGGACTTGAACCAGGGACCTTTGGATTTGTAGACACACTAGCTGATTGAGCCATACACGCATCACATTTTGTAATGCACTAACAAGGTTTATAAATTTTAGTGTGATATATTTCTATAACAGTGATTTTGTACATATATATTGTCTACTACAGATTAAACTAAGTTAAAAATAAAACTAAAGCATCATCTAGCAAACAAAAAACAAAAAAATGTACAAAGACTGGGGATTGAACCGGGTACCTCAATTGTTTGATTTGTTTGGTGTAAAAATTTCCCAAGACATTTACACTCTAGGCTATATTTTTGGATCATATGTAGTTCAAGTGCAACTAGTTAAATTCCATTTGTCTTTTAACTATACTTTAACATGTATTTTTTTCTACCAATTAGATATTTGTGGAGTTTTTGTAGTCCGAAAGGTACCAGTCCGAGACAAGTTGTTTTTTTTACTAGTTTTGTACTATTTATTTTTTCGACTAGAACAAATTGTCTAGACCCCAACTAGTTGTTTTTCAGACTAGTTCGCATTTTTCCTGCAGGGCCGTTTCAGATTAGTATGGAAAACACTTCATGCTTACTTGAATGCTCGAAAACCAATTTGATGGGAACAAATTCTTACTAGACATTTTCAATGTACAAGTCTAACTTTCATATTTAATTTAAATTCCTCGAAAGTTTTTTTTAATTTTATTTTTAGCTTTTTTTTATCTTTCTCAAAAACGGCTACTAACGATTTTCTTTAAAACTTTAAACAAAAATTTAAGGCATCCAAGGACATTCCTTTGAGATTCCTTAAAATTTTGTATATAATACTGTTAGTTGCCTGGCTGCGAATACGCTTTTAACAGCGCCCAAATTAATACACGAGGTTAATGTTCAATGATTTACTTTATTTTCACTATTTGGTGCGCTTTAAAACATCGTCTCCAAATATCAGCAGCAAACTGTCGCTCGTTTTGCATGGCTGTACGTCGCGGCCTCGCATACACAAAAGCTCCGCAAGTAACGGTTCTGTTGTGCAGCTGATTTGGAGATGGAATACCCTTTAATCGGGCTTATTGGTTTTAGGCAAGATTTCGGCGGCAACAAATACATTATTGTAAAGTCATATTTAAAAGTTATTCAGAAACGAAAATAGCCACTTTTGCCAGCCCAAAGCAACTAACGCTGCCTAACTATTGAATTTTGTATGTGTGTATCCAAACTGTATTTTAGGGTCAAGGAATCGTTGAAATTGTTTTAAGCCGTTCCACAAGGGAGTCTTTTGTTTTACGACTTTTAAATAAACCCACAAGTTTAGCGAGATGAACACTAAAATTAGATCCTATGGTAGCAAAAGTATAAAGAAAAGAGTAGTAGATATAATTGATATGACTCATGCTTAAAACAAAAAGTTCTGATATCAAATAAAAACACCTCTTAACGAGGTAAAAAAAACTAGTGACGACCACACATTCAACATACAAAAGTTCTGATATCAACATTTGCAACGAAAAATGATTACACACATGATTATAATCCGCTGGCGGCGTAGAGTCCTTGTATTGAAGATTTTCTTGTTGCTTGCAGTCGGTTTTAGTTCAGTAAGCACTAGATTGACGAGCCTTGACTTGTCGGAGCGCATTCTAGGTCTCTTAATGAATCGAACAATATGGCCAAGCAACGTTAAACTTTCCTTTATGTCTTCGTCAGGAATAACTGACGAATAACCACACGGTCGTTCCCCTTTAAGCTGCCAAGGGTGGAACGTTCTTTGCAATGAGGGATTTATTTATAGCTCTATAAGTTCTGAATCAGAGGTAAGGATTGAAACTGAATTATTTGGAAGACATTTTAGAGAATATTTAGACGGGTGAACGATCTTATCTGTAGATCGGATAAGTCCGTTTATTAATCACAATTGGGGCTGGGTTGTGGTCGGGTGGGTTATTGGTCATGTTGACGTTGCAATTGCTTAGATTACTGTTGGTGTGACTGTAGGTGAGATCGCTTTGATTGTTGCTGTTGAGATTAACATTATACTGGTACTAGCCCGCTCAGGGTTGTTCCTGGTCTGAGGAATTGGGAGACATAGACTCTGGACGGCATTTGCTACTACGCGGGGTCCACCAGTCATCATCGCCGGCGATGGCTTCTAGCTCTTTGAGTGTTGGAATATTTGGCATTATACTGGTTCTTGAATCAATTTAGTGAAGCGTTTACTGCATTAATCATATTTTTTCTTTACCGACTTCCTGTACAATGCACTTCTGTTCGGGTTCCACGTAGGCAGACGTGGCCTAGTGGGCAAATAACAGATTGGATTGATTTGCCAGGAAAGTATACTTTTCCATAGACTCTTTACCAAGAATTTCGCGGCGATGCAAAAACGCGTCTGCACTTCGCAAAGGCATGATCGATAGGGACTAATCTAGAGTATTACCATATTTTTCGACTAGTAAAACTCTTAGCCGATTTGAGTACTAGGCTTAATCTGCGATTCGCTTATGAAACTTCACATGTTGGGTACCGATCGAATGCTTAGTCTTTTAGCTTTAAATTATATAAAATATATAAATATTCGGCCAGCCGAAGTTTATACACCCTTGCAGATCATTCCTATTTAATTACATATTACAAAAAAGTTAAATTTAGATTTACTTACGTAGATGTTGCAACAAACAAAATTATAGTAATTTTCGTATTGCTTTGACATTAATTGATCGATCTATCAAACAGCACCAACAAAAGTATTTGCCTCAAAAAATTGTATCTATTTAAATGCTTAACTTCTAAAGTGTTTGGAATTTCAAATTTTCTAAAATTTTGATTTTACCCAAATTTAGGTTTAGAAAAGCCCTAATTTAAAATCAAAAACGTTTTTCTAAATCCCTACATTTAAATTTATATTTTGGATCTACAAAATTTAAACCGCTGTTCCAATCAAAATGACTTTGGATAAATAGATCTTCTATGGCCTAAATGCCAAATTCGAATTCCTGTCGCAAGTCTGTCGGGGCGCACCATCTCTGATTCAGCAAATTCGGACACCTTTTTAAGAGTGGAGTACGAAATCGTTTGTGGTGGGTTCTTGACAAAGTTTGTGCTATGTATTTTTCCTATCTTTTGCGTGCACTTAGACCCTGCAGCGAAATCCAGCTCTGCAGTTTGCCCACTGCAGCTTGAGTTGCACGAGCATCGGGTTGCTCATGTGGTCTTTAAGTTCGCACGCTTCCATCGTCGAGAAAACGTTACGTACGCCTAGAGCGTATTCAATAAGCGGCTCTAGCTTGTCCCTCGGAGGCGGGAGTTGTTTGACCTTGTTGAGCACCGAGCGGAGAATAAGTTCGGGTCGCCCAAAGCACATTTGCAGAGTTTTTATGATTTCTGGCACCATTGTCGGTAGCATTAATTTGCTCTGGACTACATTCCTGGCTTGGCCCATGAGGCTTGCTTGCAGGCGCATAAGATTTTCCGCTTGAGTGTATTTATTTATTTTATATTTTGGATCTACAAAATTTAAACCGTTGTTCCAATCAAAATGACTTTGGATCAATAGATCTTCTATGGCCTAAATGCCAAATTCGAATTCCTGTCGCAAGTCTGTCGGGGCGCACCATCTCTGATTCAGCAAATTCGGACACCTTTTTAAGAGTGGAGTACGAATTCGTTTGTGGTGGGTTCTTGACAAAGTTTGTGATATGTATTTTTCCTGTCCTTTGCGTGCACTTAGACCCTGCAGCGAAATCCAGCTCTGCAGTTTGATGAAAAATTTCGCTGTTGGGGATGGAATGACATTTTTGCAAATACCGAGTTAACAGTTCGCCCATCAGGAATTAGCAATGGTTTCTGCGCGTCGATTAAATCTTCGTTGTCCGGCATTGATTTTGTTGAGGTTTTGAATAGGCCTCGACTACGATCGTTTTAATTGCAACTACACTTTAATAAACGTGAAAGTTGGAACATTTTTAAAAATGAATAAAACTCACACCAAAGGAATTTCATTACTATTTATTTATGTTAAATTAATTAATTTTAGGTTTCTTTAACTTCAAATCCATTTTTAAATAAATACAATTTTTTTCCATTTGTTAAATTTATTATTAACTAGAAATACCCGAAGCGACGTTGTCCGCTACTATTAGCAAAGCATTTCATGGTTTAGATAGTAACCTGATTATTTATTATATTTCGAAATGAAATATGATAAGATCAGGTTATTACCACAGTAAACCCCACATAATATTTTATCATAACCCCTAACCCCTAACCATCCATACTAAGCCTTAACGACGAAAACCATAATTTTAACCAACTTTCTCTACCATAACACCAGTTTTTTCTTTCCTTAGCCAACAATTACCGCACTCTAGACTTACATGAAAAAAATATTTCCTTGCCTAATTAATTCCACCCAAACATTACTTTTTCTGGTTTGTCACCTTAACCCACCTGATCCTCGCAAAAGTCCAAAAAAAACGTACTTTTCTCACATTCACCCTTTCCTTACATTAGTTTTACCGTCACCCTAATCTAGCTAATAACGCCTTAACCGAAACTTTAACCCCGCATTAACCTCACCTTATTCCCACCTTAACTCATGCGTTCTGGTATTCTTAATCTACCATTTTGGTCAGCTAAATTGTCATCTAAAAGGAAAACCAAACAGCGTGGCAGCACCCCAAATAACCTTTAAAACTTAAAACAAAATATAAACAATAACACACAAATACCTATGGAACGCTACGGTCAACGTGGTTTAAGCGAAAAACGCAGGATCGGTAGGTTAAACAAAACTAAGTGCCCCATGTCGGTTGGGGCTCACCACCTCGATTAAAATATTTCCGGAAATAAAAGAAAACTAAAACATGGCGCACCTAAAGCACTCGTGTGGGTTCAAACTGTTGGAGTAATTCGATCTAAAAGTCAAAATGTTCAATTTTTAAGGTTTCTAGTAAGTCTTTTGGATACACATCTTTCAAACAATTTCCTTCGTGCGTCCATCCTCTACAACAATTCTTTCAAAACTTGTGTTTAGATAATTATACCCGTTACTCGTAGAGTAAAAGGGTATATTAGATTCGTGCAAAAGTATGTAACAGGCAGAAGGAAGCGTTTCCGACCATATAAAGTATATATATTCTTGATCAGGATCACTAGCCGAGTCGATCTAGCCATGTCCGTCTGTCCGTCTGTCCGTCCGTCCGTCCGTCTGTATGAACGCTGAGATCTCGGAAACTATAAAAGCTAGAAGATTGAGATTTGGCATGCAGATTCTAGGGGTTAATACGCAGCGCAAGTTTTTCACGCCGATGTGCCACGCCCTCTCTAACGCCCACAAACCGCGAAAAACTGTGACCCGTTCTGTATGAACGCTGAGATTTTGGAAACTATAAAAGCTAGAAGATTGGGATTTGGCATGCAGATTCTTGGGGTTAATACGCAGCGCAAGTTTTTCACGCCGATGTGCCACGCCCCCTCTAACGCCCACAAACCGCGAAAAACTGTGGCACCCACAGTTTTGAAGCTATATTAACGGGAAAAGAAATTTGTATTTGTTTCATCAAAACATATTGATAGACCAAAGCGAGAAACCCCCCCTCCCCCCTAACGCCCACAAACAGCGAAAAACAGTGGCACCCGTCTGTATGAACGCTCAGATCTCGGAAACTATAAAAGCTAGAAGATTGGGATTTGGCATGCAGATTCTAGGGGTTAATATGCAGCGCAAGTTTTTCACGCCGATGTGCCACGCCTCCTCTAACGCCCACAAACCGCGAAAAACTGTGGCACCCACAGTTTTGAAGATATATTAACGGGAAAAGCAATGTGTATTCGTTTCATCAATACATATTGATAGACCAAAGTTGGAAACCCTTCCTCCCCCCTAACGCCCACAAACCGCGAAAAGCTGTGGCGCCCATAGTTTTAAAGCTAGAGCAAAAGTGTAAACGCCATTTTGTTTGGGTTATAAACGCCTACCGAAATGTAGAATAATTTTTTTTAATTTTTTGAAGCGGCTGCTTGGTTTGCCCTGCTTGAGACTGCTGACTTTAGCTGAGTAACGGGTATTTGATAGTCGAGGCACTCGACTATAGCGTTCCCTCTTGTTTTACATACATATATGTGCATGCCGACTTGTCGATGTGTGTGTGTGTGTTTTCGTTTTTACATGTTATTTTGATCACTGAAAATTTTGCACTGCCCTCTCCTTGAAATCCATTCTAAAAATTATTTAAAGTCAAACCGAAAATTCCTTATGGATTTAACGGATTAGCTTCATATTTTGACTTAGAATTGCATTCAATAGATAATGGGTTCTGGTATCAAAATTGTGAAATTTTGATCAGGTGTTTCTAAACCAGCAAAAAAACTTTGGCCGCCTCTTTTGCGCTTCAAATCGGTCTCTGCTCTTTACTCTCTCGCTCTGCTTCTGCTGACGTTGTTTTTGTGAGAGCTGTGTTCGAAATTCGTTCGTGAGTGCTGCGGACAGCCGAAGCATACAAAAAACAAAAACAACGTGCTGCCAAAAAGGCCCCCCGCAACCTCTAAATCTTATAAAAACAATTATATAAAATCAACCGTGGGTCCAAAAAAAAAATACCTTATTGATTGTATGGCATAGCTCTACACTTTAAACCATAAACGGATCCGATCGCATAATCGGTGCGGAAAAATTTATTAAGTGCCCCAACCGGAAGTTGGTTGGAGCTCATCTTCTGGGGTTTCAAAGATTTCTACAAATAAAGCTTAAAATAAAAATATCAACTTGTTTGGTTGAAAACTGTGGGAATGGTTAATGTTTTAATACAGAAATTTTGAATTTTTGGAAATTCCTGGGAGTCCTTAGGAGCCGAATTTAAAAAAATCCTTTCTTAGTGCAGACCTCCTCTAACACACGATTCAGACCCAATTTTTTCCAGAATTTTAGGTCTTATGGTTTGGGCTGGGGGAACATGACGCAAATGGACTTCAACTCTTTTATAGTAATACTCGATTACAAATGTTTTAAAACTTTTACACATTTCATTTAAGCATGCTATTTATTTATTATACATTTTTGAACATTTTTTGGTGGCTTATAATGTTTTTTCTTAAAGTTCTTTTCACAAAAAAACAAGTGAAAATAAAGACAATTTTTTAGTTGAAAATTTCTGAGTAACCTAGTAGTTCGAACTTACCGTACTAACTTAGACCGTTCCTTTATATTAAATTATCCCTTATATTATTTTTAGTTGGTCCGGAAAGGAAATCTTCCCAAATCGTTCTCGGACACAGGTAAATATATATAAACTCGCGGCATTGAATAACTGAACTCATATAGGTAGTTGTAATGTTTTACTGCATTTAACGAATCCAATACATTTTTTTGGGATTTCAATAAAATGTGAAGGGACAAATAGTTTAGCTTAGCAAAACTAAACTGGTTGAAAGAGGTTTACTTTAGATTAATGTAACGATTTTGATGACAACAGCTGCCAGTCAAATTTTAAAAAATTATGTCTACAAAAATGTACAATACTAAAATATGATGATACAATACTCTTATCCAAGTTCCTTGGATTCTATTTTAGATCAACCTCGTGCGCTTTAAATAGGTAATCAACAGATTGTATATAAATTTGTATTGTGCCAGAGATGGAATAATGCTGTCCCGTTGATGCCGTAGCTGTCCAATCACACGAGGAATATCTAGGTCCTGCAATGGTAAGTTAAATAATGTTTGAACAAGAAAGAACGTTAACTTTGGCAAGCCGAAGTTTATATACCCTTGCAGTTCGTAGACGTATATATATACTCGATTTCAGTCTCACTAGACAATATTGCCGTGTAAGTCCCACTGCACGAACCATTGCCATAGTAACGTTGTAAGCGTGTACTCCTATCTGGCACTTGATCTGGATATACGGCTGTTAAATGTTCAACCTTTTGTCGCATTTCTCAAACTTTGTTATCTTTTAGAACGAACCTTTCTCTTTATGGCCTTTTTTCTTCTGACCATAAGTGTTTGGTTTCTCCACATTTCTAGAAGTTATCTAATAAGCCTCTAATAAGTATGATTGTGTACAATTTGTTCATCAAATTAATATAACTGTTTTAAATTTCGTTTTTTAATTGGCAAAAACGAAATTTAAATTGCTTTTTCAATTATTTTTCCGATTTCCTATGGGAGCCCCAAAATATAGTGGTCCGACCCGACCCATTCCTCTATCAAGACTACCTGCAATAGAAAGCAAGCTTTTGGGAAATTTTCATCGCGATAGCTTTAAAATTTAGAGACTAGTTCCCATAGAAACGGACAGACAGACATGCCTAGATGGACTCGGCTAGTGATCCTGATAAAGAATGTATATACTTTATGTGGTCGGAACACTGCATTGCAATCATCTGAGTGAAATTATAATACCTTTTGCAAGTAACTAAAAATGTAAAATTAAATTTTATACTCCGCGCACCTCGTTATGATCCAGAGTGTATAGTAAAAGATCAGCAGTCAGTGTCACTCCCGATCGACCACCTCCTTCCAGACAGTGTAATAGAACCGGTGGGTTTGTGTTATGCCCCGGCGGAACTTCTTGCGCGGATGCCAGTCTTACGGAGTTCAGCTCTTCGAGAAAGTCAAGAAAGTGGTTCACGTCGCGTGGACAATTTTGTTCCGCCCAGTCCGCATACTGCAAATACCAGACGGAACGGTAACGTCGTGATGGTACATGGTAAAGACGCAACTTAATAGTGGTGCAACGATCCGTAGTTTGTGAAAACTCCTGATATACTTCAAACTGAAAATTAGAAAAAGGAAAATAAGAAAATTTTTACTCGAACTAGAGACTTGCCAAATATAACTTTATGTGTCACCCGTTACTCGTAGAGTAGAAGGGTATATTGTATTCGTGCAAAAGTATGTAACAAGTAGAAGGAAGCGTTTCTGACCCCATAAAGTATATATATTCTTGATCAGGATCACTACGGAAGTAAATTTAGCCATGTCCGTCTGTCCGTTTATATAAAGCATAAGATCTAGAGAGTTGGGACTTCAATACAAATTCTAGGGGTTCCTACGCAGCGCAAATTTATCATGCCGATGTGTCTATCTTTTAGTCTCTTCTATAACTGGAATTGAAAAAAGTACTGCTACTAAAAAATATTTCATTAAAAGCCGTAATAGACATGAGCGACTTGTGTATTATGCCCCACTGCGGCTTAGCCTACCCGTTTATTTCTGGTTTTTTTTTTTAAGTGGCGTTGAGAACCTTTCTTGTGAGGCGTGTTAATAAAAAAAAATATACCTAGAGCTCGCAACTAACAGTCGACCATTTCCTGCAGTCACCAAAAAACTGGGTTTTGCGCACTTTTTTTATTTAATGCAGAAGACAAGGTAATGCTCTCAAGGTAACGCCTATAGAATTTTGTACGAAGATTTTTTAAACAGATTAGTTTTATAGAACTTGGAACTCTAATCTACTAGTGATAACAGATAGCTCAGAAAAAAATAATCATAACTAGCATCAACATTATCGTGCGGAAGCTATCGACCGAATTAATATTATAAATATAATTTCGAATAGTGTTTAAACTTTTGCAATGATGTAAATTAAAGGCGTGATTGATTTGTTAGCTGAATAAATATGACATGCGATAAATAATAATAAAGGCTGATGATGGGCATCACAATCTGGGAGCTAAATATTACTACAACTTCATTTTATGCCTAAGTCCTGGCTAATGCAAATTAAAATTAATAGCCTATTCAACTTATAGAAAATACTATTAATCTGAACTAAGCCAATACTGAGAAGATCATCAATTAGTATAATTTCATGAGGCAGATGCATTACAGGGAATCATAGCCGAAGAATCTTCACCATAACCCACAGGAGCGATGACAGATTATAATAACCCCAATCGCCGATAAACTGGTGACCTTCCAGATCCTGATGGATAAAAGCGATGTTGTCCACACGAGGCTATATCTCGAAACTATTGCATGGCGTTATATATGATACCACCAAAAAGATCGTGACCAAGGGTACATAGTGAGATAAGCAGATTTGATCCGGAAGGGAATCTTCGTTTGCTTGACGTATACATGTACAAGTTTTGCACAGCAACTAGGACGCCATCATCTCTAGCTCATAGAATTTTTATAGAATCCTGATCTTTGTTGAAAACTTGATATACAGGAATGTCACAGAAATCCCCTCCAACCAAATTTCCCTTGAAAAGAAAATCTTTCTTTTTGATAAAATAAACCAACTTACAAATGCTTGTCAAGAATTAAACTTTATTGTATACTCCATTTTTATATTTTCTTTAGGCAAGCAAATAAGCATTTTATAAATCGTCTGGAAAAAAATTAGCTAAAACAAATCCGTCTGCAAATCGTCCAGCCTGACAGTGTTACCAAATTGTTATCAAAATGTTGTGTTAACGATTTATTTTTATAACGGTAGGGAAGAGGTCTGTGGTTGGTATTCCTTTTGTTTTTATACCCTTGCAGAGGGTATTATGATTTCAGTCAGAAGTTAGCAACGCAGTGAAGGAGACGTTTCCGACCCCATAAAGTATGTATATTCTTGATCAGCATGACTAGACAAGTCGATCTAGCCATGTTCGTCTGTCCGTCCGTCCGTCCGTTTCTACGCAAACTAGTCCCACAGTTTTAAAGCTACCGCGATGAAACTTTACAAAAAGTCGTCTTTCTATTGCAGGTAGTATATAAGTCGGAACCAGCCGAATCGGACAACTATATCTTATAGCTCCCATAGGAAGGATCGGAAAAATAATGGAAAACAAATTATAGCTTCCGTGATATTTGACATATGACCTAATGCTTTTGGGAATATCATTATTTAAACTGTTCTGAATTTCGAATTAAATTTTTGAAAAATCGGACGAGTATATGATATAGGTCCCATAGGAACAATCGGAAAATTAATGGGAAATTAATAGGAAAAAATTTTTAGCTTCGTTAATTCTTATTGGAATATCTTCTACTCTGGAATATTTAATTATTTAGAATTAATTATATTAATTATTTAGAGTTTCGAATTAAATTAAAAATAAATCGGACGACTATGTAGCTGCCTAGGAAGGAACTATCAAAAAATGTCAAAATAATACAAAAACTGCTGAAAATTGGTTTGTTGCAACAAATATGCAAGTAAATATACATTTTGGTATTTGTAATTGAATAGGAATGATCTGCAAGGGTATATAAACTTCGGCTAGCCGAAGTTAGCTTCCCTTCTTGTTTATCTGTCATTTCTACAATCGCTTATGAATCAAAAGGTTACTCTTTTAACCTAAAAAAACCACAACATAATTGTTTTTCTTTAGGGAAAACTAAAAATATTTTTTTTTAAAGACCTAAAAAAGGACATTTTGGAGAATAGGTCTGTAAGTTGGGACACTTTTAAAAATGAATGAATGAACACCAAAAGTACTCCAAACTTAAAAAAACGATTTCTTTATGTACCTTAACACTTTTAAAAATGAATAAAACTCACACCAAAAGTACTCCAAACTTGTTAAGGTACATAATTTTCCGCCCATTTTTAAAAAAACTTTGACGAAATAACAAATAAATCCAAAATGCTCTTTGAACGATCACATTTTCCCTAATTTCAGAAAAAGAAAGAAAGCTTGAGCTAGAGTTCCTGTAGAAAGGTTAGGAGCGTAGCAGAAGAAGGGAGAGTCACCTCGAGAGGAGCGTAAGCTGTCGAAATAGTCACAGGTGCTGGGCGAAGTTCTTACCAAGCGAACTCTGTTTATATCTTTAGATGGTTCGTTTATTACTTGAATTATTTCATTTAATTCTAGTTTTCGAATTTTTTTCCAGTAAGTATGCAGTTTTTATCATTTTCAGTTAATGTTCCAAATAGATATTTGTGAGCTGTCCCTACAAAGTTAATAATGCCTTGATTTCATGTTTTAATTGTTTCAATGTTAAAACAATGTCCAGTAGGTTTTTAAATTAGTTTTCGTACTTTATAAAACAAGTATTTTAGTTTAATTTATTTTTTTCATATGATTTTATGATTCATAGGTATTTTTAGAAGTAAATACCCGTTGTTCGATGTAATGGGTGTAATGCCAATTTGTTGAGCTGTTGTTAATGGTATCACTATCATAATAAATTTCAATATCAGAGTCAGTACTGTCAGTCCCCCTGGATAGATGAAAGAGATTCCGCATTTTCGCTTTTTAAAAATTACTTCTGTGTTTTATTACTTTACTAGCAGAGTCGCCCGCAGCTTCGCCTACCAAAATCAAGATTGAACATTTTACAAATAATAAAAAAGGAAATCAGGTGAAAAGAGAAGCCGCTAATCAAATTGTTGAAACATTTCCATTTGTTTAAAAAATACGAGGCGCGTGTAAGGAAGAGTGTAATTGCCGTGGGGCGGTTCTTCCAAGGGTATGGATGCTCAATCCAGATTGTTGGGTAATTAGAAACACTGGCCGAATTTTCACTTCACGTTATAAAGATTTCACGTTTTATTCACGATGACTTCTCGGTTACACTGGTAAATTAGAACTAACTTAAAGCTACGGGGTGGAGGTTTTAAGTGCGGCTTGGAAAGCGAAGTGGAGACACTTAACAGTGCGAGAGAGCGAGATGCAAAGATCTGAAAAAACCTGTTCTCTCGACTGATAGGACTCCAGGGCCGGTTCACACGGGAAGCGCCGCTTTGGCGCTAACATGTTTAATCCGGTGAGGCAGACGATCGATACTGCGATGCGGATGACTGCTGCTGTGGTGACTGCTGACGAATCGAGGACGGCGAATAGCGACGTTTCGGGGCCGACGACTGGTGGCGTTGCGGGGAAGGCGACTGACGACGTTGCTGGAAAGGCGATCGGGGAGTTATCGCGGGCATCTCGTGCATGTGGAGCAAGGTGTGATGATCCTGTCCACATTTGTTGCAAGCGTCGCCACTGCGACATTTCATTCCAGAGTGCTGATGAGCCAAACAATTGTGGCCGTACTTGTTCACCAGTACTGCTCGGAGACGCTTCTCTGAAATGAGCCTTAGGAATCGGTTGCATTTCCGTAGCGGATGTTTACCCTGGCAGACTCGGCAAAGGTAGGATTTTATACCTCGAGAACATCTGCTGATAAGGGTCTGGGAAGTGCGTGGGCGAGGACGAGGAGCCATTCTGAACCTTTACTTGGAAGAGAAAGCAAAACAACAAACAAATCAGAAAGGGAGTCGCTTTAGTGATGTTTACGGGGTGGGCAGCGGGAACAGAAGGCATTCTTGTAGAGATTTAGAGGTTGCCTTAGCCTCCATAGGAAGGAGAACTAATTTGTGGACCAGACGTCGGATGGTTCCACGAGAGGTAAGAATATCTACGACGCGTACTCTAGTATCAGCTCCTAGGATAGCAGCTACGATTCTACCGAGCCGCCAGTCATTTAATGGCAAATTGTCGTCCTTGATGACTACCATATCGTCGACTTGCAGATTTCTGGATGGACTTAGCCACTTGTTGCACTTGTGGAGTTCCTTTAGATACTCTTCTCTCCATCGCGAACTAAATTGTTGATGCTGTGCCTTGAGATGTTGGCATCAATTTACAATCGACTTGGCTTCGCCTTTGATTTCAGGCTCCGCCGTGAAAAGCAACAGACCCCCGATTAGAAAAGGGCCTGGCATCAGTGCCAGCAAGACTGTCGGGTCCTCTGACTTGGAGAAAGCGGTCTGGAATCAAGGCAGGCTTCAATCTTGGCAGGAAGCGTGGAAAGCTCTTCGAAGGTATATTTGCGAGCGGACGTGGATTTATAAAACAGCGTAAAACAGTCACCGACTCCTTTAGTGCTTGCGCAAGGTCACGGGAAAGAAGACTTGAGGCACCAACAAAGGTTTTCCGTTGTCGGAATGGACCCGCTGAGGACAACCTCTTCTAGCTACAAAACGCGCAAACGCTGCTAGAAACTTCTCAGTTGTAAGTTCGGAGGTGGGTTCCAAATGGTTGGCCTTCGTAGAAAAACACACAAACACATCCCTTAGTGATGAGACATGCTCTCCCTGTGTAGATTTTAGCTTCAAAGGGGCCGGCGTAATCGACGCCAATGTAAGTAAATGGCCTGGAAAAAGAGGCTCGATCAGTCGGAAAATCGACCATCAATTGGGTTTGCAGTCTTTGTTTATAAATGGTGCACACCTTGCATGAATTCACCACGCCCTTTACCAGATTTTTGACCTTAGCAATCTATGGCTCATTTCGTCGGGAAGGTTGTCATCCCAGCTTAACTCTTGCTGCCAGATCTCCTGCATAAAAATTTTGGCCCGGACGATGAACGGAGCAAACCATCCAGCGGGATCGAATAGCTTTGCAATCTGGGAGAGAACTTCTCTTTTCGTATAGGAGGACTTGGCGGATATTTCTGGGGGACGAAGTAGAACTCATCGGTGGTAGCTCTCCAGCGAATGCCGAGAGTTTTGGCTGTGCTTTCGGCATCAATATTCAAGAACTCAGCATGGAGAAGATGCTCATTTGGAATGTTCTTTGCCCTTGTGGTTGGAAGTCCACTTTCTAAGCGGAAAACCGGCAGAATTCAAAGCGGTTACTAACTCCTGGATGGTAAGTTGAGCTTCTTGTCGAGATTTCGATCCTGCTAAAACGCAATCAACATACATGAAGTTGCGGATTATGTGACTGGCTTTTGGAAACTGCTGATCTACGTCATCAGCCAGCTGTTGCAGAACCATCCAGCGGGATCGAATAGCTTTGCGATCTGGGAGAGAACTTCTCTTTTCGTATAGGAGGACTTGACGGATATTTCTGGGGGACGAAGTAGAACTCATCGGTGGTAGCTCTCCAGCGAATGCCGAGAGTTTTGGCTGTGCTTTCGGCATCAATATTCAAGAACTCAGCATGGAGAAGATGCTCATTTGGAATGTTCTTTGCCCTTGTGGTTGGAAGTCCACTTTCTAAGCGGAAAACCGACAGAATTCAAAGCGGTTACTAACTCCTGGATGGTAAGTTGAGCTTCTTGTCGAGATTTCGATCCTGCTAAAACGCAATCAACATACATGAAGTTGCGGATTATGTGACTGGCTTTTGGAAACTGCTGATCTACGTCATCAGCCAGCTGTTGCAGAACCATCCAGCGGGATCGAATAGCTTTGCGATCTGGGAGAGAACTTCTCTTTTCGTATAGGAGGACTTGACGGAATATTTCGGGGGGCACGAAGTAGAACTCGTCGGTGGTTGCTCTCCAGCGAATGCCGAGAGTTTTGGCTGTGCTTTCGGCATCAATATTCAAGAACTCATCATGGAGAAGATGCTCATTTGGAATGTTCTTTGCCCTTGTGGTTGGAAGTCCACTTTCTAAGCGAAAAACCGGCAGAATTCAAAGCGCTTACTAACTCCTGGATGGTAAGTTGAGCTTCTTGTCGAGATTTCGATCCTGCGAAAACGCAATCAACATACATGAAGTTGCGGATTATGTGACTGGCTTTTGGAAACTGCTGATCTACGTCATCAGCCAGCTGTTGCAGAACCATCCAGCGGGATCGAATAGCTTTGCGATCTGGGAGAGAACTTCTCTTTTCGTATAGGAGGACTTGACGGATATTTCTGGGGGCACGAAGTAGAACTCGTCGGTGGTTGCTCTCCAGCGAATGCCGAGAGTTTTCGCTGTGCTTTCGGTATCAATATTCAAGAACTCAGCTGGAGAAGATGCTCATTTGGAATTTCCTTTGCCCTTGTGGTTGGAAGTCCACTTTCTAAGCTGAAAACCGACAGAATTCAAAGCGGTTACTAACTCCTGGATGGTAAGTTGAGCTTCTTGTTGAGAATTCGATCCTGCTAAAACGCCATCAACATACATGAAGTTGCGGATTATGTGACTGGCTTTTGGAAACTGCTGATCTACGTCATCAGCATGCTGTTGCAGCACTCTGATGGCGAGATATGGTGCTAAATTGATACCGAATGTTACGGTTTTCAGCTCGTAATCTCGAATGTCATCTTTCGTTCGGAATAGAATCTTTTAAAAGGGCGTGGGCTTTGGATTGACCCAGATTTGCCTATACATTTTCGTGATGTCCGCACTAAAGACATACTTGAAATAGCGCCAGAAGTCAGATTGGATGACTGAACCGGCATGAAGCACATCGTTCAAGCTAGTCCCATTTGCTGAAGGGCTGGAAGCGTTGAATACCACCCGCAGTTTCGGGGTGGTGCTTTCGGGTTTTATCACCGCATGATGTGGGAGGTAGTAATTTGGAGAATTGTGAGTGGGCAAAACCTCTCTCATATGGCCCAAATCCAAATATTCTGAGATCACGGAGTTGTACTGCTCATTTAATGGAGTGTCTCTTCGTATCAGCTCCGGATATCAGCTCCGATAAGAACCTTTATTTGGGAATTCTGGAGAAATGTGGGATCTGCCCATTGAAGGTTTGGCAAATCTCTCAGGACATCTTGTGGAACGGAATGTGAGGGTAATCTGCCTTTTAATTCTGGCAGAACATACGCTGCGGTGTCTAACTGCAGGCCCGGCTTAGTAGGAGACCGAATGGCGAAATGACAAAGCCGGGTTGACTGGGCAGAAACTGTCTGATTTAAACCAGACACATGAGCTTGAATGGGGCGGAAGGGCAGATTGACTAACTTGTAAAGACGCTCCGTAATGAAGTCGCTTCAGATCCCGAGTCGATCAGAGCGCGTGCTCGGAAGTGGGCACCGAATTGGCAGATATCAATCATTGCCGTGCTCAAGAGAACTGTCTTTGAGCCTGAGGCAAAACAGACTTGTACATTTGAATGTTCATCGAAAATGTCTGAGCCTCCCGACGGAGGATCGGGTCTAGGTCTCGCATTTCCAGAGGAACGTGGATTGTTCGAAACAGGGTTGCTTCGATGCAAAAGCGTGTGATGTCTCCCTCTGCATACGAAACAGCTGTGCGGACTGGAACAATCCCGGAGCGAAGCAATTCAAGCATAATTGTTTCAACCGCACTGGGTGACTCTCCTTAGAGCACAAACCGCAGGTCTTTGGTTTGGCACTCACTTTGGCTTTAAAGGAGTGAAGCTTCTACGTAAACTGGGGATTTTTGGGAATTGACGGACCACCAAGACTCTGCTTCATATCCTCAATAGCTTCTAAGGTTCTATACCTATCGTTAAGGAACGCGTTCATCTCATCCCATGTAGGAATATCGGACTTTGTTGTAAGGGATTGTTCCCACAAGGAAAGGGTCAACCTGGTCAAATTACTGGCGCACAGGTATACCAGCAAGCAATTCCAATTTTCTGAAGATATTTTGGAATGGGCTTATGCTGTCAGGCACCCTTGGTGGAGTGGCCAGTTTCGGCATTAACGGAACTCAAATTTAATAGGAGTTTGAGCTGGATGTTCACTAAAAGTCCTTTGTTTTCGAAACGGTCTCGATGCGCCTCCCAAGCGGAAGCGAAACCAACATTAGTGAGCGGAGACTTGGTTGCGTTGAGTTGGAACAACTTCTCGACCGTCGTCAACCGTTTGTTGTTGAAGTAGACGGCAGTGAAAAGGTATCTGAATGTTGGCCATTTCAGATAGTCTCCCTCGAATACTTCTGTATCACATGGAGGCAACGGGCACCTGTTGGATTCAACTCGTTGTTGAATGCTGCGGAGTGGCTTGGGCCATTAGCTCGCTGAGCTGAACCGATAGCTCCTCGTACACCGAATAGCAATATTCATATTTTCGGTGCAGAGTCGCCAGAATATCCTCCGCTCCTTCAGTCGTCATGCTGGAAATCGTGTCTATAGACACTCTTTCTCAGCTTTTCTTCAGAGTGAGCGGACTTGTTCCTTACGGACTTTGCAGGTGTGGACGGGCGGAGCTGACGGTCCTGGAGTTTTTATGGTCGCTCTGAAATCGCTCATACGGTCGGACACCGTGATGAACCGCGCGAGGGCTGCAATTGCAATATCGTTGTTCATGTTTGCCTGAGAACGAGTTGCTAGCGACTTAACGGACTTGGTCTGAATTTGTGACCTAACTTAAGGCGTGAGCGGACTCAGAGACAATCGTTTCTGATTGCTCGTAGGAACAGACAACTTCTTGTCGCCTTCTTGGGTGGCTAATGAAGTTTCGCTCTTTGCCTTCGTTATTGATTTTGGGGTTACTCGGGTTGAGAAGCGCGCGCGAGAAGATGCGGATAGCGATCGCGTTTTATTTGCAGGCGGAACCAATAACTTTGTTTTGTCTCCTGGCATCCCAGAAATCAGATTAACTGGGCAACCCTGGATGGATTTGCAGAAATTAGACCCGCCCGGAAAAGTCTGTCCTGGAATGTGGTTGCGCTGTTGCGGATCACCAGGGTGGATTTGAAAAAAAACGGAACGTAGAAATCGATGACATCCGAAAAATTAGAATTAATTTGAAAAAAAAAACAAAAAAAAAATTAATATATCGCAGTGGCTACTTAGTTTCCTCGGTATATAGATTGCAAGCGGTCCGCTTGTGTTTGCGTTGCAGCTCCGGTCTACTTTTGGAATATGTGGAAACGGAACACTAGTGCAAATTTCGAAACAACTATTTTTATGTGCGAGGAAAATAACGATGATTGGGAAAAAATATTCTGCAAGATATTTGCAGTTGGTTGCTGTGCTGCGAAAATGAGCGCAAAGAATATGGAAATAATTATGCTTCGCACCGCCACGGCTTGCACAAAAGAAATGTATTTATTTATTTTTATTTAATGGATGGAGCCGACGGCGTATGCGAAATAGCGCTGCTGAAATACGTATCATGTAAGTATTGTGTAGGCGTATCGTGTTGATGGGTTCGGTGGAATCAGGTTATTTTCATAAAATGTATAATATAATAAATTGTGTTCGCCGGAATCAGGATATTTTTGCAATGTAATAAATGGTTGTTGAAATTTTTTTTTAGGGTGTGCCGTATGAACGAATGTGTGACGGGCATATGTAAGTATTATATATGTGTATGGATGGATATGTGTGTTTGTGGGAACTCGGAAATATATGTGTGTAAATTGTATGTTGTATATTTGGAAATTATAAGTGATGTGGGCTTTATTGTAAATGTCGCTTTCGAAACGTTTGTAGGGTGTGCCGCGAAGGAACGTAAGTGTGTTATCGTTATCGTTGACTTTTCCTTTATGTACATACGTTGAGATGGTCGGGCATATGTATGTACGTACATTAATAGGCATGCATCAGGATTATATGTGTTTGTGTATTTATGTATGGATATATGTGTTTGGGGGAGCTTGAAATTATATGCGTAGGTTAGGTAAGGTTACACGGACGGCCCTGATGGACGGGGCCACGCATAGGCCAATATGGCCCTTAGTTGTCCGGCTAATCTGTATGAACCTCGAGATATTTTATTAGGTTTTATTGTCCACAAGGATCGATGTGTATTTCGCGAAGACAAGAAGTTCGCCTGGTTCCCTGCTGGAGGCGTCTTCTAGTAATGACACAACTGGGGCACCGAAGTATCTTGTTCTTGTTCGTGAGAGAGCCGGGCAGTTGCAGGGTTTCGATAGCCCCCGGTTCATCGCATTTCCTGCAGGTGCGGCTGTTTAATATTCCGATCGTAGTTGCGTGTGTCCAACCGTCTACAGTCTTTCCGAGAAAGATGCAGTACATACTGCCTAAGTTTTTCATTGCGCTCTTTGCACATTGTTCTGGCAATTCGGCAAGTCTCGGTATTCCGGTATTCTCCAGGGCGCTTTGTAGCGTTCTGAGGGAAACTAGCACGTTCTCCGTCCTGTTGCTCGCCAGCTCTACGCCCTCCTTTGCATCGATGCCCTGGTTACTGGGAACCCAGTAGAACTGACACTCAAAGGAAATAACCTCCGAGAATTCTTCCAAATCGCCAAAGAGGCTGACAATGAGATCATAAACGAGGAATGGATAATCCTACTTAGGGATTACAAGAAGGAACCGCGCAGGGCACAGAGAAACTCGTGGAGAAACTTCTGCTCGAGAACGTCCCAGAAACAGCTAGAGTCAGCTAAAGCGCGACGACGGACAGTGGACTGAGGGCAGTGCAGAGGCCCTAACAGCACTTATGCAATCGCACTTCCCAGGATGCACGGATGTCCTAGACGCCAGCACGCACCAGGACATAGCAGCTGGCGAAGAACGCCCCCAAACGATCTAATAACACCAATGAAAATCAAATAAGCTATAGGCTCCTTTGCGGGCTATAAGGCACCAGGACTTGATGGAATATTTCCAGCCATGTTGCAGGCGACCAAGGAAAGGATCACCCCATGGTTGTATGAAATATACTCGGCATGTCTAAAAACGGATTGTCTTCCTTCCAAAGGGGGAAAGTGCAGTCACGCGAGCCCCAAGGATTACAGGCCGATAAGTCTTACCTCTTTCATACTCAAAACTGTGGAAAATCTGCTGGATCTACACATCAGGAATGATGGAGACTTATGTCATCCAAACAGCATGCCTACACCAAAGGGAAATCTGTGGAAACGGCACTACACTCGCTAGTAGCAACCGTTGAGAGAGCCCTACACATTAAGGAATATGCGCTTGGAGTATTCGTAGATATATCTGGAGCATTCAACAATGTCAAGACGGATGCTAAAATGGATCGCCTAGAAGCGACCAGCACGCACCCCGCAGTAAGCCTCTGGATAAGAAACCTGCTTAGCTGCAGGCGGTTACTTTCAGAGTGGGGCACTGCTTCCATGGTAAAGGGGGACCACAGAGGCACACGACAAGGTGGGGTCCTCTCGCCTCTTCTATGGAATTTCGTGGTCGACGATCTAATTAAGAGATTCGAGAGGAGAGCCCCAAAAGTAACTGCCTACGCGGACGACATAGGATTAATTATTACGGGAGTTTGTCCATCGACCCTCAGCTCCGTAATGGAATCAGCCCTCAGGGAGATAAGTGAGTGAGCGGAAAAGGTGGGACTCAGTATCAATGCGGACAAGACGAACCTCATTCTCTTTACTAAGAGATACAAGGTACCGAAATGGACCCCCCCAAAAATTGGCGCAACCAGGGTGACCCCGAAAGCACAGGTCAAGTACCTCGGAACAATACTGGACTGCAAGTTGGCATGGATACCCAATATATTAGAAGGGGTGAAAAAGGACACCGTGGCGCTATATGCATCCAAGAAGATGCTTAGCAGCACATGGACCTGTCGCCTACTCTGATGCACTGGATCTGCATGTCGGTGGTGCGTCCGACTCTGATGTATGGAGCCTTAGTGTGGTGGCCAGCCACTGAAAAGAAGACCTACACCCAGCTTATAGAGAGGTTAAAACAACCTTCATGAGCCCAGACGACAGGATAACGGGTCGGGACCAGACTCAACACCTCAACATATACACAGACGGCTCCAAGATGGAAGGAGGAGTAGAAGCGGGCTTATACTGTACGGACCCTGAAATAAGGCTGTCATATAAGCTACACAGCGACTGTAGGATATTCCAGCATGAAGTCTTCGCCATAAGGAAAGCGGCAGAAGTGTCTCAAAGTATAAACCGATCATACGATGTGGTCAACAGTTCGTGTTCCGGGGGTTTCGATAGACAGTTACCTTTGGGGTACTTTAAAAATCGTATCCTGTGGTGTGAGAAGGATGGCGTTTTTAGGACCCTCCATTCGGAGACCAAAGTACTCTGTCCCTTTACAAGTGTTATATCTAGCACGTTTCACGAGGTGCCTCCTACGAAGGTGTGTTCCTCCCCCATATCAATTTGTAGATAGAATAAAGTCTAAGAGTGACTCACCTCTGTCGTTGATGTCAATGCACACCACACGCTGTGGTGTGCATTGGCATCTGCACCAATGAGGAGTTGGTCATCCTTCGAGCCGAATTCCACTAAGTTGCTCAACTCTTCTAGTGGCGACGGTCTATCGTGTGCCATGTAGCGGGACGCTACCAAGAGGCGCTTCTCCACGCTTTCTAGCATCAGAGCTGTAATGAGGCATAAGGCTAGCATGGATACCCTTCCGCAAGTACGGCGCTTCTGTTCCTGCTTACCGCTGGTGAGTAGAATGTGTTGTAGTTTGAGGACCTTAGTTCCGGCCACGATAATGCCCGAGGCAATCCATAGCTCCTGAACCAAGGCTATGTCGACGGGCCCTTGCTCCAGGGCAATCAGGAGCTCCGCCGATGCGATTATGCTTTTATTAAGATTGAGCTGCAGCATTCTCAGAGGCATGGGCAGCTGGCTCATCTCCATATGCGTATAGTTTTACTTTAAATTTGTAATTGGCAATAATTTGGAAATTGTAGATAATGTGGACTGTATGGTAATATATCGCTGGAAACGCGATATTCGCAGGGTGTAACGCGAAAGTATGTGTAACTTACGTACATATGTTGAGATGTTCGGACATATGTACGTCCATTAATAAGCATACATCAGGATTATATGTGAAAATGAATACGAATATGTATGGAAATGGGGAAATACGAAGAGAAGCTGGAAAATGGCGACCATATAAGGATGGCAATAAGAAAAAAGTATGAAGATGGCAATGGCAATACGAAAATAGAATGTGGAATATGGCGATCGTATGAAAATGGAAATGGCAATACGAAAAAAGAACCCGGAATATGGCGATCGTATGCACAATGGAATGGCCGATCAGACAGATATAAGAAATTGGATTGGAAATATCTGGCTGGTCCGCAGAAATGAGTAGAAATAAGAACGGTTGTACTTATCTTGAATTGATGGAAGAGGCACTTGGGAAATCCGCAGGTACTTACGGAACTTCTATTGTCTTCTGGAATCGATGGTCGCTCGATGGTTCATGTAATTGCCGTGCGACGGTTCTTCCAAGCGGGGGTGTGGATGCTCAATCCAGATGGTTGGGTAATCAGAAACACTGACCGAATTTTCACTTCACGTTGTAAAGATTTCACGGTTTATTCACGATGACTTCTCGGTTACACTGGTAAATTAGAACTAACTCAAAGCTACTGGGTGGAGGTATTAAGAGCGGCTTGGAGAGCGAAGTGGAGACACTTAACAGTGCGAGAGAGCGAGATGCGAAGATCTGGAAAAAAAACCTGTTCTCTCGACTGTTAGGACTCCAGGGCCGGTTCCCACGAAACGGGAAGCGCCCCTTTGGCGCAAGATAACCTATTGGTTTGAATATTTATGTTTTTTTTTTAATATTACACTGCTCGACAGTGTTTTTGGTGCAGGCCAATGGGCAATAAATTTTATTAATATAGACTTTGATTTAAGTAATTTGTTCACCCCTATTCACAACCAGTTTGATGCGGTGAACAGGCTTAAAAAAAATACAAGGAAAAATATGTGGCTCAAAATATTGTACATGCATCTACAGGCGACTTTACCCGAATTTTTGAGATAAATATCTGCCTTGTACGTCGATGGATTGAATTTATAGAATTTTTTGCAAAGGATCGTAAAAAGCCCCTGAAAGTGAAAAAGAAATAATTATGCCAACATCATTATTGGCAAGAATTGCGGTGGGTTTAAACCCACGACCTATAGACTATGTTTCCTTTACGTACAACATAACCATCAGAGCTACAGTGTGGAAGTTCTTGCTAACATTAAGGCAAACGGTTAATACATAAGGATGAGCAAAAGGAGAATAAATCTATTATATATTAGTGCATATTAGTGCCCTAGTCCTGTAAAGGACTTGGGCCGAGGAAAAGTCATCCGATGTTCAGGCACCAATTTTGCCGGCATATGCTCGCCGAATGGTGTGTGTTCTTGGTAAGACTTTCTCCTCTACAACATAACGAGAATATTAAGATGCCTGAAAAATAGTAAGAGTCGTAAAGTCTGTCGGTCATCAGTCTACATTGCCTCACAAGCTTAACTGTCGCTTGATCGTAACACGATCGGGCAATGTTTCGGCCACATTCCCTCCCCTTCAAACAATCGTGTGCCAAATGGATCGTCGCAGGCCGCGCAATACGATCCCCTATTGTCAAGGTTGTCCGTCAAAAGTTATGTCATTGTTCTTCCTTACTCCAATTATCGCGTCAGCACCCCCCTTGTTGAAAACTTGGCACTTCATGATTTTAAATTCGCTTTCACATTATAAGTTTATTGAATAAGATATTGGCTAGGGCCATTTATGAGTAATGTTATTCTAGGTAATACATATGGAATTATTTTAATTGACCCATAAAGTTTGTTAGCGGAGAGTATTGAATTTACCACCTGTACAAGGTGCACACGTCAACAAATTGCTGACAATTCACGACTACAAACGTCGCTCTGAGGGCTCTTGTGGTTGGTCATACAAACACAAGGCTGATACTCGCCGCTGAAAAGCCAACTTAGGTAAAGAAATGATTAAAAATAGCTGTATAATATAAAAGTGTGTTCGATTATTCTAAATTATCTATTATATTTAGTTCGACGAGATTTCAGTTTTCAATTTATTTGACGAGAGTTAAGAGTAAGCGGCCGTCTTAGGCACTGTGGCACAAACTAAGGCTTTTTCTACTTTATTACAATGGATAAGTGGGGAAAAGTCAAGACGGAAGGTCTCAATGTACAAATGCTCCAGATCAGTTATAGTGCTAGGTAAACTTACTTTGGACAATAGATACTTTACTTTAATATAAAAATGAGGCTCATTCTTAAGGGTGACTGCTAAGGCCCGCGTGTTAATCATAATGCACGGATTTATATATATAAATGGTTGATAAAGGAAATGTGTTTCGACAAACTTACACCTTTGTTAATCCTGGGCGATGAGATCTCGACGAAGACATTAGAAACATATATATATATACGTGCAAAACACTATCGTTAAAAACACACACAAAAAACACTTGGTTCTTAAACACAATCACTTATGATATGCAGGCATATCATCTGCTCCAAGGCGTGTTTCTGGTCACAGCGACCTTGCACGGAACGCTTGTACATATGGAGCACTTTCAAGACGGCTAGATGAGGCAGATCACGATTTTCAAGTTTCGGTTGACTTCCTGAATGTCGTCCTTGTGATCAATGATTTCAACGGTGTTGTTCACATTGGCTGTGTCGTCCGCTTTAGAGCTGGTTCCTCCCATATTGAGGTCTTGGCTATTAATATCCTTGCAATTCATGCTCGTCCTTCAGGATAGGATGTAGTAGGAGATCACTCAATGGACGTCGTGGGCAGCACGGAAGGACTTCCTTCAATATGGTAGCAATCCTGCAGAATGCTTAAGGATTCCCTTCAGCTCTTCAGTCTTGGCTCCAGTCTTCGATGGCGTTGGGGAACACAGTGCGTACACTTTAGAGCCCTGAAGATCAGAATAAATTCTGTGTGCCTTCTCTTTGCGGTTACGGTCTTTTATACCAGTACACTCAGAAAAAAGATTTTCCTAAAATTTTAGGAATTGACTATTTATTGCCTAAAAATGTATTTAAGGCAATAATTGCCTAAAAAAACCGGTCTTATGGCCTAAAAAAACATATTTTTAGGTCGCATACTTTTAGGAATCGTACCCCTAAAATTGAGGTAATATTCCTAAAATTATAATCAATGCTTTTATTATGATATGCTATAAATATAAATTACTATGCTAGGTAATAATGCACCCCATGCACACTCAAAATAAATTTTACCCCTTTAGAAAATCGCCATTAAAATTTCTTTTGCCTAAATACAAGAAATTTTTTTCTAAAACTAAGGAAATTTTCCTAAAATCAAGAAAGTTTTTCTTAAATCTAGAAAGTTTTTCTTAAACATAAGAAATAGTTACCATAACCTAAAAATCACCCTAAAATCTAAAAAAAAATGCAATTTTAATGGCATTAATTATTTTCTAAAAAATAGAAATGCTAACGAAAATAATAAAATATTTTGGCAACACCCTTTCTAAAAAGAAGTGCCCTAACCTTAAAAATAGAAATGTTTTCTAAAAAGTAGAAAGTTTTTCTAAACAATAGAAATATTTGTTTTCACATGCTCTGGCGCACCAAAATTATCAACGCCAGAACTTGTCAGCGGCCGGGCGGCTGTACTCGTAGCGCAGACAGTTAAAGCGTTTGGTTAGATATCGAAACGACTCCGGTTTGAGTCCCAATGCCAACTATTTTTTTTTATTTGTTTTTTTTTTATTATGTTTTTATTATTTTTTTTTTGTATTATTGGCAAACGGTAAACCGAAAATAATTGGGTTTATATTCAGTTTTTTGTTTAATTTTGTGTTAAAGATGTTTATTATTTTACTATGCTAAGGCTATTTATATTATGTGTAGTATAAAATAATATAAATATATGTATGTATATATGTACGTACATAAGTAAAACGCGAATGGTCATAATTATACGAGTATAATTCAAATGTGTTCTCCGCTTCACATTTTACATACAATGATCGGTTTGTCACATCAAATTTAAGTGCTGCAATGGCCCAGTACGTAGGCCGTTCACTCCTCGCGCGGGAGACCCGGGTTTGATTCTCACCGACGGACAAGTAAAAATGTAAGTTTTTTTCATAAAGATAAAATATTAACTAATTACAATTTTCTACATTCCCAATTCCATTAGTAAATAATGCAAAGCTTAGTTATTAAAGAAGGAACACCAAAAACATGGGATTTTTCCAAAGACATTCAATCTAAGCTAAAATTTTTTTAGAATAATATTGAGATTAATATTAGGCAATTTATTGACTAAAAATCCCATTTTAGGCCATTTTATTGCCTAAAAATGTTATTGCCTAAAATTATTGGGTTATTGGGTTTATTTAGGTGTTCCCACCTATGATTTCCCCTATCGGTAGTGTCAATGCCCGACTGATGCACTTTGCCAGCTGAGGGTGTAGGGTTACCAGCAGGTTGATCGCGGTCGTTGTTCTGACCGTATGTCACCCAAAAGATCGTCAAATTACACATTCCTTAGCGTGTTTAAAGTGAGTCAACGGCTCGATTGCCTCTCTCCCTTTGCCTTGAGTTTCGTTGTTGTTTTCTACGTGCATCTTTCTCTTTCAAATAAATTGAAGGAGAGGGCGTACGTAACACAATAACAAAATCAAAAGAGAAGCAAATACTTATGTGATTTAAAAGGGCATCAAGAAAATTAATTCGCATTTTAGAGTTATTATTTGGTTTTCAGTATTTTGTTTTCATTAATTTTTCACCTTGATTAGGATTATATTAACAATGTAAGAAAGGCAGGTGGGGGGAGAAGCCGTGAATGAAATTGTTTAATCATTTCAAATTGTTTAAACAATATGAGGCAAGTGTAGGAAATAGCAAAAGAATTAATTGATTTGAATATTTATGTTTTTTTAATATTATCAATGCATTTTGAATTTTAAAACACAAATCGGTTAGAAAATGTCTTAAACCTGTTGTGGAAATGAAAATGATATTCTTTTAGCAAAAGGATATCAGTATTATCATGAATTTGAACTTAAGCAAATCTCACTTCCTTAGTCAGCTGAAATGCACACACACACACGCACACTTGCACATATCTAATGGTTGGGGGTCTAAATGCGCATTTTAGCGTGCGTGTGTGTGTATGCGGCTGGGCAAATGTATGTTTTTATTTTGTTTTTACAAATCCACAGTTTGTCAATAATTCAACATTTGAAAGGTAATAAGTAGTTTGGAAACATTTCGTCTTAGCTTATCCGGTTTTTAGATTTTAAAAATAAAAACAAATTTAAGGAAAACTTCGATTGTAAAACTGCTACCAAAATCTAAAACTGATCGGAGCAGCATGATCTAAATGTATATACATACGAATTTTCCTTGAAATTTGCTTAAAGAGAATTGAATAGCTCCACCGATAATTTAAAATTTAACGTTTAGCTAAAAGAATGAAGCAATAAAAAAAAATTATCGATATATTCGCATTTTTAGGCGCGCAATTTGGTGTTTTGTGGGTGTGGTATTTTTCCTTGCCTTTGCACGATAACACTTAGAGGAACGTCTGAATAAAAAAAACAACAACACAAAGGTGGGAGCCTATGACGTCACAAATAAAAAAACCCAAATTGGCGACTTTGACGAAGGGGCTGAATTTCAAAAAAGTTTAAATGCAGTTATTTGCGGGTATCCCATAAAATTATGAAGAGCTGTTTTTAAACCATTTTTACAACATTTATAACAGAAAAATTGCAAAAGAAAAAATTAAGAAAAAACAAATCGAATTTTGGGGCCGCTTATGGCTCTAATTTATATCCTACACTCGGCTCCTAATTAATTCCGAATTTATGTTTTTTTTTTAGATTTTTATGTCAATCATTGTTATTAATTCAGAATCTTATATATTGATATTGAAGACAGAAAGGCAGGTGGGAGGAGAAGCCGTCAACAAATTGTTTAAACATTTCCATTTGTTTAAACAATATGAGGCAAGTGTAGGAAATAGCATGTCTTGAACATGTCTTAAATCTGTTGTGGAAATGAAAAAAAAAATATTTTTTTAGCAAAAGGATATCAGTATTATCATGAATTGAATTAAGTCAAATCTCACTTCCTTAGTCAGCTGCAATGCAAACACAATTTTTGTTTTGTTTTTATTTTGTTTTTCTAAAATCCCCACTTTGTCAATAATTCAACGTTCGAAAAGTAATAGGTAGTTTAGAAACACTTCGTCTTAGCTTATCGGCTTTTTCGATTTTACAAATAAAAACAATTTTAACTTCGATTGTGAAAACCAAAATCTTGACAAAATCTAAAGCTGATCGGAGCAGCATGATTTTGCGAATAGTAAAATCATTTGACTCAGAATTTAAATGTATATATCGGGGGTGTCACAGAAATCTGTTCCAACCCGATTTCCCCAGAAAAGCAAATCTCGGTGTCACAGACGTCTTTTTTGACGGTTTGGAAGTCCCCAGTTTTTCCCCAGACGTTTTGATAAATTAAACCAACCAACCACAAATGCTTGACAAGAATTAAACTTTATTTGAGACAACACTAATGAAATCTACGAACTATTTGCATACTGCAATTTTTTTATTTACTTCGGGTTATATTTAAAAAAAAAGCATTTTATAAACCGTGTGGAAATAATTAGGTAAAATTTAAACGTCCGGAAACCTTCCGTCCAGACAGTGCTACCAAACTGCTCAAACTTTAAAATATCAATTTTCGGAGTAGGTATCGAAATGTTGTGTTTACGAATTATTTATAAAACGGTACTTAGTATTGTAGTTAAAAACACAACTTATTACTGGTAAAAATTGCATGTTAAAATAAGTTGTAGTTATTACAAATTTAATTTAATAAAAACATGCCGTCTTTGCAAAAAGGTGGAGAAAAAGAAGACATGTAAGTAAGATTATACAATTTTTGTTTATTATTAATTTAAACTAATAAACGTTGCTAATTTCTAGGGGTAAACATAGATCACCAAAGCAAGACGAGATATTGCTCCGATTCATTCGCGAAAATGTGGACATAGCCAAAGGGTATACAAAGGTCGATCGCGTTCTAGTGAACACTGTTCGGGAGGAGCTGGTCCGGGAGTTGAATGCCCGTGGACCACCATGTAAAACCGCTTCTAAGGATTTTCCTCTGCAGCCTAGCCTCTCGAAGTTTTTTTCTTCGCAAGAACTCTAGAGCGAGAATTCGGGCAGATGGCGTTTGTCTTAAGAGTCTTGACAAATTACAAATGAAAATAAACCAGCCGAAGCAGCAACGAACAGCTGTTCAGGGCTGCAGTATGCCGTTGCGTGGCGGGCAATTCAAATTTTTATATTTATACCCTTGCAGAGGGTATAATGATTTTAGTCAGAAGTTTGCAACGCAGTGAAGGAGACGTTTCCGACCCCATAAAGTATATATATTCTTGATCAGCATGACTATACGAGTCGATCTTCGGTGTTTTTTTTACATATTAACCATTCCTCTTGGGAATATAATTTTTCTCTCGTGTTTCAACTGTCCTGAATAAAAATCGGACAACTATATCATATAGCTCCCATAGGAACAATTGGAAACTGAAGGGAAATTAATAGAAACAAAATTATAGCTTTGTTAAATTTTATTGTATTCTCTTCTACTCTGGAATATAACTTTATTTTATCATTTCAGAATTTCGAATTAAATTTGACATGAATCGGACGACTATATTATATAGCTGCTATAGTAAGGATCGATCAATTAATGTCAATATAATACGTAAAGCCATAAGCGGCCCCAAAGTGCCCCATAATGCGATTTGTTTTTTTCTTAATTTTTTCTTTTGCAATTTTTCCGTTATAAATGTTGTCTAAATGGTTTAAAAAATGGCTCTTCATAATTTTATGGTATACCCGCAAATAACTGCATTTAAACTTTATTGAAATTCAGCCCCCTTCGTCAAGGTCGTTAATTATTCCTTTTGGTTTTTTTTCTTGTGACGTCATGGGCTCCCACACATGTGTTGTTGTTTTTTTTATTCAGACGTTTCTCTAAGTGTGACCGTGCAAAGGCAAAGGAAAAATACCACAGCCACAAAATACCAAATTCTTTTAGCTAAACGTTAAATTTTAAATTATCGGAGGAACTATTCAATTCCCTTTAAGAAAATTTCAAGGACAATTCGTATGTATATACATTTAAATTCTTAGTCGGATTTTAAATGATTTTACTATTTGTAAAATCATGCTGCTCCTATCAGATTTAGATTTTGGTAACAGTTTTACAATCGAAGTTTTCCTTTAAAATTGTTCTTATTTTTAAAATTCAAAAACTCGATAAGACGAAATGTTTCCAAACTACTTTTTTCCTTTCAAATTTTTAATTATTGATAAACTGTAGATTTGTAAAAACAAAATAAAAACATAAATTCGCCCCGCTGCGTACGCAAACACGCATGCTAAAATGCGTATTTTACACCCCCCACCACTAGATATGTGCAAGTGTGCGTGTGTGTGTGCATTTCAGCTAACTAAGGAAGTGAGATTTGGTAAGTTCAAATTCATGATAATACCGATATCCTTTTGCTAAAAGAATATCATTTTCATTTCCACAACAGGTTTAAGACATTTTCAAACCGATTTTTGTGTTTTAAAATTCAAAGTGCATTGATAATATTAAAAAACATAAATATTCAAATCAATTAATTCTTTTGCTATATCCTACACTTGCCTCATATTGTTTAAACAAATGAAAAGGTTTAAACAATTTCATTCACGGCTTCTCCACCCACCTGCCTTTCTGACATTGTTAATACCACTCAGTTTTTAAACTTCCTTTGGATTTAATAAATGTAGAATTTCCATGTTGCTCAATATCTAAACGGTCTAACATGTCATTGGTTTTTCAAGAATGTAGACTTATTGTTTGGGACGAATGCACCATGGCTCATAAGGGTGGATTTGAAGCTTTGAATTGAATGTTGAAAGATATTCGTGGTAATGATTTTCTAATGGGAGGTATCACGGTTTTATTATCTGGAGATTTTCGACAAACGCTTCCTGTTGTTCCTCGAGGGACAAGGGCTGATGAAATGCCAGCCTGCCTAAAAGCATAATTTCTTTGGCCTACAATTCAAAAATTGTGCCTAACTAAAAACATGCGTGTGCATTTAAAAGGCGATACAACTGCTGGAATTTTTGCACATACATTATTGAGAATTGGAGACGGTGTTTTTCCAACTGTCGAAGGAAAAATAATTATTCCTTCACATCAAAAATATTTCCTGAAATTTCTAAAATCTCAACAAAATCATTAGATTGGTTTTTGGGAGAGAGCAATATTGACTGCTAGAAATGATAGAGCTGTGTTAATAAATAACACACTTTTAAAATCATTTGATGGTATTGAAGTTGCGTATAAGTCTATTGATTCAGTCACTGATGTTGATGAAGCAGTTCAGTATCCGGTTGAATTTCTCAACCAACAAAATCCATCCGGAGTTCCCTTACACATTCTTAGGCTAAAGATTGGTGCACCAATTATGCTTTTAAGAAATTTAAGACCTCCAAAACTATGTAACGGTACAAGATTGCAAGTAAAAGCTCTTCATAAAAATTTAATAGAAGCAGTAGTTTTTACTGGCTGTGCCAAAGGAAAAATTGTTTTTATACCTCGAATACCACTAAACCATCAAACCTACCATTTAAGTTTAAAAGACTACAATTCCCTGTAAAAGTTTGCTTCGCAATAACAATAAATAAATCGCAAGGTCAGATCTTAAAGGTAGCTGGACTAGATTTAAGGGACGATTGCTTTTCTCATGGTCAGTTTTATGTGGCCTGTTCAAGCGTTAGTCCCTTTGAGTCTTTAATTATTTTAGCACCAGAAGGAAAAGCCAAAAATATCGTTTATAGAGCAGTCTTGCAGAAATTTTAAGTTTTTTTAAATATATTTTAAATGCACCGTGGAATAGGCCTCCTGGGGAAAACAAAAAAAAAAAAAACACGCCAAAACCTCTACCTCTATGGTGGTGTGGAAATGAGGAATGGTTTAAATTTAATTAAAGTAGCAAATATAAATTTAAGTCAGAAGTATAATCTTGATTTCCGCAGGCGAAGCTGCGGGCGACCTTCCTAGTTATTAATATAATTCTAATCAAGGTGAAAAATTAATGAAAACAAAATACTGAAAACCAAATAATAACTCTAAAATGCGAATTATTTTTCTTGATGCTTTTGCTTCTCTTTTGTTTTTGTTATTGTCAACCCAATGGTTCAAAAAATATGTCTCCAGTCTCCAGTTTTGCTCCATATTTATTTACCGTTTGTTTTAATGTCAGCAAGAACTTCCAATATGTAGCTCAGATGGTAATGTTGTACGTAAAGGAAACATAGTCTATAGGTCGTGTGCTTAAACCCACAGTTTTCTTACTGATTTTTCTGTTTTAAATTAATTTAAATCGAATTGATAATATTGAAGAAAACATAAATATTCAAACCAATAAATTCTCTTGCTCTTCCTTACATGCGTCTCATATTGTTTAAACAAATTGAAATGTTTAAACAATTTGATTCACGGCTTCTCCTCCCACCTGTTTTCCTTTTTTATTATGATAAAAAAAAAACATATTTGTAAAATTTTCAATCTTGATTTCCGCAGGCGAAGCTGCGGGCGACCCTGCTAGTATTGTATATTCTTTTTCTATTTTGCAAAAAATCATAAATTTTGCTTAAAACCTATTATAAAATGAATTTCAAAAAAGTTTAAATGCAGTTATTTGAGGGTATACCATTATGAAGAAAATTGTTTTAAACCATTTTGCAGGCCTTCCAAAAAATGCTCAATGATTTCTCTCTATCCTCTCAGGCTCCGATCAGAACAGGAAAAAATTAGTTGAGCTCAGTCTCTGTCTGAGCAAAGACACTTTGTTTTATTTCACTCATGTTAGGTGTCTCTACCTAACTAGTTAAGAAACACATGAATGTGTCCCAAAATAACAGTTGGGGTCTCAGTCAAAGCAGGTTATGTTCAGGAAGTGAGCAAAACAATTTCAATTGGAATTACGAAGTTACGTATTTTATTCTAAAATAAGTATATATATTTTTGCTTTTATTTCAGTGTCCGTAATCATTTTAAAAATAAAAAAAAACAAGAAAGTAAGATAACTTCGGCCAGCCGAAGTTTATATACCCTTGCAGATCATTCCTATTTAAATTGAAATTACAAAAATGTTAAATTTAATTCTAAATATATATATACTATATATTATAGTCGTCCGATTTATGTTAAATTTAATTCGAAATTTTGAAACTTATAAACTTATATTCCAAAGTAGAAGAGAATACAAGAAAAATTAACAAAACTATAATTTTGTTCCTATTAATTTCCCTTTAGTTTTCCGATCGTTCCTATGGGATATATATGATAGAGTCGTCCGATTTTGATAAAATTTAATTCGAAATTTAAAACTATTAAAAAACTGTTACTCCCAAGCGTAAAATGTGCGTAAAATAACACCGAAGCTACAATTTTTTTCAATTATTTTTCCGTTTATTCCTATGGGAGCTATAAGATATAGTTGTCCGATCCGGCCGGTTCCGACTTATATACTACCAGCAATAGAAAGACGACTTTTGGTAAAGTTTCATCTCGATAGCTTCAAAACTGATTCAAAACCCTCTGCAAGGGTATAAAAATCACTGCTAGGGATGAGAACTAAGCCAGTGATGTTGTCAAAGCCAAGGTAAGGGTCGTATCCAGTAATGATGTCAAAACCAAGGTGAAGGTCATATCCAGTAAAGATATCGAAGCCAATAGATAGAAATTAGGAATTAAGTTTTACTACCAACAATGAATTTAGATTTTCCGGAGCCATTGAGGAACGCCTCTCATTTAAAATGAAGTTTAGGGCTGAATAGGACCTCTCCACCGACACCTGAGTGGCCGGTGTGGCCAACACGACCTTTGCGAGCTCGCTTAGCTTTGGTGATTTAAACTTCATTTGATGTATAAATTCTTGAATATTACTATTCAAATCCAAGCGCGCATTTGAGGAGTGGAGTTTTTCAATTTCCACGAACAAAGTTGCAAGTTGGTCTGGAGTGTCTTCATTCCGAATTTGAGGGACTGTATGTATTTCATCTAAAAACGATGATAGCAATGAATCCTCCTCCTATGGGAACCATCGTCTTGATTGCTACTTCCTTTACATTGCTCCATGATATTCCGGGAAGTTATGGGTGACATTTCCAGGTCACGGTATATTGGATATAATATTTCCCGAAAACCCTAGCTATCGAGAAGTAAAAATGGTCTTCCATCATTAGTGACCATGTATACAATGGAAGCTATGATGGCCCCTTTGTTGGTCTCAATAGAAATTTTTTTTTTAAATGGCCGGTCCGCTGTTCTCGCTTTCATCATTTAAGGCTTCCAGAATTTCCTTGTGCTTTGCAAGTAAATAGCGCCTCCGTTTAGTAATATGCCTGCCAGCTATTTGTAGCACACAGATTTATTTGTTTCACTTTGGAATTTGAAAAAGTAATGCACTTCGTTTTTTTTTTTGAGAACTCATCGTAAACTGTCTTTTTTGATCACACAAAAGTAAGGCACTGAGTCAAAAAATCTAGGAAGTACTATAAAGTAGGGACTCTAAAACACGGTCAGTAGGAAAATTCACCCAGAACGGATTGACATAAAAATATAAAAAAAAAACATAAATTCGAAAATAATTAGGAGCATATTCTTGGTCAGCATGACTAGACGAGTCGATCTAGCCATGTCCGTCTGTCCGTCTATCCGTCCGTTTCTACGGAAACTAGTCCCTCAGTTTTGAAGCTATCGAGCTGAAACTTTACCAAAAGTCGTCTTTCTGTTGTAGGCAGTATATAAGTCGGAACCGGCCGGATCGGACAACTATATCTTATAGCTCCCATAGGAATAATCGGAAAAATAATTGAAAAAAAATTATAACTTTTGTGTTTTTTTACCATACATATTACCTTATGCTCTTGGAAATATCATTTTTTTTAACTGTTCTGAATTTCGAATTAAATTTTAGAAAAATCGGACGACTATATCATATAGCTCCCATAGGAACGATCGGAAAACTAAAGGGAAATTAATAGGAACAAAATTATAGCTTTGTTAATTTGTATTGTATTCTCTTCTACTTTGGAATATAAGTTTATTTTATTATTTTAAAATTTCGAATTAAATTTAACATAAATTGGATGACTACATTATATAGCTGCCATAGGAAGGATCGATCAATTAATGTCAAAATAATCCGTAAACTGCTATAATTTTGTTTGTTGCAAATCTAAATTGAACATTTTTGTAATTTCAAAAAGAATAGGAACGATCTGCAAGGGTATATAAACTTCGGCTGGCCGAAGTTAGCTTCCTTTCTTGTTTTTTTTTTATTTTTTATTCAGACGTTCTCTAAGTGTGACCGTGCAAAGGCAAAGGGAATATACCACATCCACAAAACACCAAATTGCGCGCCTAAAAATGCGAATATATCGAAACCTTTTCTTTGCTGTTTCATTCTTTTAGCTAATCGTTAAATTTTAAATTATCGGTGGAGCTATTCAATTCCATTTAAGCAAATTTCAAGCAAAATTCGTATGTATATACATTTAAATTCTGATTCGGATTTTAAATGATTTTACTTAGTTTTAGATTTTGGTAACAGTTTTACAATCGAAGTTTTCCTTAAAATTGTTTTTATTTTTAAAATTCAAAAAACCGATAAACCTTTCAAATGTTGAGTTATTGACAAACTGTGGATTTGTAAAAACAAAATAAAAACATAAATTTGCTCCGCTGCGTACACACACACGCACGCTAAAATGCGTTTATTACATATTTGCAAGTGTGCTCCTTTTCTTTGTCAGTGACATAACTTTTGTCACTTTGGTTGGTTGCTCGTTGATCGGAAGATATATACATTGTCGTTGTCGTTGTTGCCCCGAAATTTAAACCCAAATAAAAATATATTATACGATTAAATATACGAGTTATTATTTGAATAAATAAAGCTGCCAAAAAAATGGCAGCGGCAACATTTGGTGAACCCGACGTGATTGTGGTTCTGGAGTTCGTTGAAAAAATGAAATTGGAAATAATTTTGGAGTCCAAGCCTAAAGTGTTGTGCAATAAAGTTTATAAGAGCCAGTGGAATTGCCAAAAATTGGATTAAATTTGTTCATCAAACGGAGACTCCGTTATTTTTGCACGTCATCTTTAACGCTGTTTTGGAAAGGTTCAACTACAAACACATACATACCAACATAGGAACAAACTACAATCCGTTTGTTGGCGCTTGCACAAACAGTCTTCTGAATAAGTTTTCGTTCAGATAACTTTAAATTCCATTTTTTCCGAATTTTATTTAACAATTAAAAAAAAAATGAATCCTGAATTGCCTCTGCTGCCATCGGTTCCTGATCGCTTTTGTGAAACGTAAAACTGAGGTTTTTTTTAATCGACTTAAGGTCATCAATTTTAATCAAATTGGCCAACCGAGTAGAGATGAATTTGATGAAATGGCGTTACTTCTTGAGTTACGCTTAAGAGGACACATTCAACAACGGAAAGGTGAACATCAAACGAACTCTACCATGCGCCTCGAGGATTCTTCAACCTTTATGGTGTAATCGCTCTCGTGTTCCCGAACTAAAGTTGCCATCTTTTCCTGGAGGATATACTGAGTATGCAGATTTCATGTCAATGTTTTACACAATAATAGATAAGGACCCCGAGTTAACCAACATCGAAAAGCTGCAACACTTGCGTTCCTGTCTACTTAGCCCAGCGCTAGATGGCATATAGTCGTTAGATATACCGACAGCCAACTATCCAGTGGCTTGAGATCTGCTTAATAAACGGTATTCTAATAAACGTCTTGTTTCACATAAAGGAGATACTTGGTCTCAAAAGGGTGGACACACATGCGGGCTTTGGATTCGTTGGGGTCAGCTCAGGAAATTGCTGACTCCTTCATCATTTACATGCTCTTGCAAAAATTGGATTTTTCCACGCAAACTGGTTGGGAAGAGGCCACCTCCATGGACAAAATACCCTCGGCGAAGGAATTTTATGATTTTTTGGAGAATCGGTGCCGAAAACTGGAGAACCTTCAACATGCTATGGGGAATTATGCCTCAAACTCTTAGGTGGGAACAAATAGTGGAAGTAGCTCTATTAACATTTATAGGTTTGAACATTTATCTCCCTCCTTTGACTGCTTGTTGTGTTTCAAATGGTAAACTAGAGGATCATCTTGATGTTGTTGCTCGTCAGTTTTTGGAGTTAGAAAGTTCAAATGAAGCAGTTTCCGTCCGAACAAAGGAGGAGCTTGAATGCGAAAGGCATTTTGCCAGCACGTTTGTGAGATTAACTACAGGAGAATACTCGGTTAATCTGCCATTTAGTTTCAAATCCATTAACTTAGGCGAGTCATACGCGCAAGCGCATCGTAAATTTTTAAATCTGGAGCACAAACTACATCGTCATTCATCATTCATTCACGAGTATTTGGATCTTAATCATATGTCTCTAGTTGACCCTGTCGATATACATATGTGTCGGTACTTTATCCCACATCCCTACGTGTGGTTTTTGACGGATCGGCTGTAGCTTACTCTGGTCAATCCCTTAATGGTATGCTGTTGGCAGGCCCAGTTTTTCAAGCAAAACTCTTTGACATTTTGATTAGATTTCGTTTATATATACAGTTGCTCTTACTGGATACATCTGTGTCCGCATGGGTGCGCCTGATAACTTCTACCAATGTATATTATGGAGAGACTCTCCTCATAAGGAATTGCGAGTTTACAAGCTAGATACAGTAACTTATGGAACAAAACCAGCGTAATTTTTGGCTATAAAGACCATGCACCAGCTGGCTCGGGATGAAGGCCCTAACTTTCCAATTGGATCCACTGCCTTGCTTGAAGACTGCTACGGAGATAATTTCATTTATGGGGGCAATTTCGGAGGTTATAAACAAAATGCAACAGACTTCTAAGATTCTTTCTCGTGGGAACTTCAAACTTCGAAAATGGTGTTATAGACATGCAGCCGTTTTAAATACTGTTCTGCTGAGGCTGATAAGGAGCAGTTTCTACAATTTGATGACGGAGGTGATATAACCAAGACTCTGGGTCTTGCATGGGATCCCTCTAGTGACAATTTATTATTTTCATTGTTATCGCTACCCCAAAGTGCAAGATTTTTTTGCAGAATCTATGGAAAGCTAAGCTGACTTGGGATGAGAGTCTTCCTTTAAACTTGCAATCAACTTGGATGGATATTAGCAGCAGTTTCGGGAACGTTCGGCGGTTTGCCTTTCCTAGACTAGTATTAGATCCAAATGCTACCATAGAAGTTCATGGTTTTTGTGATGCCAGCATTGAGGCCTATGGAGCTTGCGTGTACATTGTCTCCAAGTCTGTTGAGGGAATTCGTCACTGACTTTGCTCGAAGTCAAGAGTAGCCCCGTTAAAAACGATTACCGTCCCAAAGCTGGAATTGTCTGGGGCGTTATGGTAGAGAAACCTTCAAAATTTAATGTATTTGTCGCCAACCGGGGGGCATCTATTCAGGAACTAACAAGCAGCATGAAATTCCCACAGATCTTAATTCTGCTGACATCCTTTCTAGGGGAGCCACTCCTGATCAGGTTCTGCAATCGAGACTTTGGTTTCATGGTCCAGCCTTCCTTAGTCAAAGTGAAGGTAATTGGCCTGCCTCTTGTTTCCTCCAAAAACCATCTACTGAGCTTCGAAGGAACGTATTGTTGGTCAATTCTGCTTTGGATTACACGACGAACTGCAAGTACTTAAATTCATTTCCTGTCATGCAATGAGTTTTTAGATACGTCTCAAAATTTATTCGTCGTCGACGTCATAATGGGCTTTGCGTTTTGGATGTTAAACATGGAACTGAAATTCTTATTCGACTTGTTCAGCGTGCCCATATGTGAGATAATATAAAGGAACTGCAAGCTAAAGGAGTTGTAAAAAAGGCTAGCCCAATCGCGTCGCTATTACCATTTCTGGATGATCATGGCACTTTGCGGGTTGGCGGCAGACTTCAAAATTCTACACTTTCATACGACGCTTAACATCCAAAAATTTTGCCTAGGCACCATCCTATCACAATGGCTATCATTCGAAGCTTTCATGAACGGCAGCTGCTCGCCGGACCCCGTGCTTGCTTTCCAATTTGCGCTTGCAGTTTTGGCCCATTGGAGGGTTAAAGAGCGTAGCAAGAGTTGTCAGTAAATGCATTAAGTGTTTCCATGCTAAGCCAAAATTGATTGAACATGTCATGGGTAGACTCCCGAAGGAACGACTAACAGGATCCCGAGCATTTGAAGTTAGTGGAGTCGACTATTGCGGTCCCTTTTATTATAGGTCCTCTGTTCGCAGCAGGCCTCCAGTAAAGTGCTACATCTCAGTTTTTATTTGCTTTACAACCAAGGCTGTGCATTTAGAGCTTGTTCAAGACCTAAGAACTAGTACGTTTCTCGGTGCACTAAAGCGATTCATTGCTGCGCGAGGCAAGCCTAATCAAATTTGGAGTGATACGCCACAAACTTTGTAGGCGCAAAAAATGAATTGGAACAGCTAATTCGATTAGTTTTGAGCGACTCTCATTCTGCTGCTGCTAGCCAATTTTGTCTGGCTGAAAATATTGACTGGCGTTTCATTCCTCCTCGATCGCCCCACTTCGGGGGTTTATGGGAGGCAGCAGTAAAATCGGCCAAGCATCATTTTTATCGCACGGTTGGAACTTCTTTGCTCAGATTTGAGGAACTGTGGACTTTAGTGTGTCAGATTTCTGCAGTCATTAATTCTCAGCCTTTAGTTTTAATTTCAGAAAGCCCTGTCGATCTAGACATTTTGACTCCTGCTCATTTTCTTCTTGGTGGACCTCCTGAGGCACTGTTAGAGCCTGATTTAACTGCATTAAACTATATTCGTTTAGACGGCTGGCAACGTGTGAGCCATCTTCAGCAAATCTTTTGGGCTCGTTGGCGTGAGGAGTATCTGACCCTGCTGCAACAACGCTCCAAATCTTTCAACGGAGAAGGTATGTCGGGAGCAGACAAATCTTTACAGCCAAATTAAAATTAATATGTAAACAATTGATTGTTATATATTGCAATGAGATCACTGTAAACTCCAGCTGCAAGCATTAACAGCTCACTCACTCTCTCGCTCTCTTGTCGTTGTTCCTTTTCTTTGTCGGTGACATAACTTTTGTCACTTTGGTTGGTTGCTCGTTGATCGAAAAAGATATACATTGTCGTTGTCGTTGTTGCCCCGCAATTTAAACCCAAATTAAAATATATTATAACGATTAAATATACGAGTTATTATTTGAATAAATAAAGCTGCCAAAAAAATGGCAGCGGCAACATTTGGTGACCCCGACGTGATTGTGGTTCTGGAGTTCGTTGAAAAATTGAAATTGGAAATAATTATGGAGCCCAAGCCTAAAGTGTTGTGCAATAAAGTTTATAAGAGCCAGTGGAATTGCCAAAAATTGGATTAAATTTGTTCATCAAACGGAGACTCCGTTATTTTTGCACGTCATCTTTAACGCTGTTTTGGAAAGGTTCAACTACAAACACATACATACCAACATAGGAACAAACTACAATCCGTTTGTTGGCGCTTGCACAAACAGTCTTCTGAATAAGTTTTCGTTCAGATAACTTTAAATTCCATTTTTTCCGAATTTTATTTAACAATTAAAAAAAAAATGAATCCTGAATTGCCTCTGCTGCCATCGGTTCCTGATCGCTTTTGTGAAACGTAAAACTGAGGTTTTTTTTAATCGACTTAAGGTCATCAAATTTAATCAAATTGGCCAACCGAGTAGAGATGAATTTGATGAAATGGCGTTACTTCTTGAGTTACGCTTAAGAGGACACATTCAACAACGGAAAGGTGAACATCAAACGAACTCTACCATGCGCCTCGAGGATTCTTCAACCTTTATGGTGTAATCGCTCTCGTGTTCCCGAACTAAAGTTGCCATCTTTTCCTGGAGGATATACTGAGTATGCAGATTTCATGTCAATGTTTTACACAATAATAGATAAGGACCCCGAGTTAACCAACATCGAAAAGCTGCAACACTTGCGTTCCTGTCTACTTAGCCCAGCGCTAGATGGCATATAGTCGTTAGATATATCGACAGCCAACTATCCAGTGGCTTGAGATCTGCTTAATAAACGGTATTCTAATAAACGTCTTGTTTCACATAAAGGAGATACTTGGTCTCAAAAGGGTGGACACACATGCGGGCTTTGGATTCGTTGGGGTCAGCTCAGGAAATTGCTGACTCCTTCATCATTTACATGCTCTTGCAAAAATTGGATTTTTCCACGCAAACTGGTTGGGAAGAGGCCACCTCCATGGACAAAATACCCTCGGCGAAGGAATTTTATGATTTTTTGGAGAATCGGTGCCGAAAACTGGAGAACCTTCAACATGCTATGGGGAATTATGCCTCAAACTCTCAGGTGGGAACAAATAGTGGAAGTAGCTCTATTAACATTTATAGGTTTGAACATTTATCTCCCTCCTTTGACTGCTTGTTGTGTTTCAAATGGTAAACTAGAGGATCATCTTGATGTTGTTGTTCGTCAGTTTTTGGAGTTAGAAAGTTAAAATGAAGCAGTTTCCGTCCGAACAAAGGAGGAGCTTGAATGCGAAAGGCATTTTGCCAGCACGTTTGTGAGATTAACTACAGGAGAATACTCGGTTAATCTGCCATTTAGTTTCAAATCCATTAACTTAGGCGAGTCATACGCGCAAGCGCATCGTAAATTTTTAAATCTGGAGCACAAACTACATCGTCATTCATCATTCATTCACGAGTATTTGGATCTTAATCATATGTCTCTAGTTGACCCTGTCGATATACATATGTGTCGGTACTTTATCCCACATCCCTACGTGTGGTTTTTGACGGATCGGCTGTAGCTTACTCTGGTCAATCCCTTAATGGTATGCTGTTGGCAGGCCCAGTTTTTCAAGCAAAACTCTTTGACATTTTGATTAGATTTCGTTTATATATACAGTTGCTCTTACTGGATACATCTGTGTCCGCATGGGTGCGCCTGATAACTTCTACCAATGTATATTATGGAGAGACTCTCCTCATAAGGAATTGCGAGTTTACAAGCTAGATACAGTAACTTATGGAACAAAACCAGCGTAATTTTTGGCTATAAAGACCATGCACCAGCTGGCTCGGGATGAAGGCCCTAACTTTCCAATTGGATCCACTGCCTTGCTTGAAGACTGCTACGGAGATAATTTCATTTATGGGGGCAATTTCGGAGGTTATAAACAAAATGCAACAGACTTCTAAGATTCTTTCTCGTGGGAACTTCAAACTTCGAAAATGGTGTTATAGACATGCAGCCGTTTTAAATACTGTTCTGCTGAGGCTGATAAGGAGCAGTTTCTACAATTTGATGACGGAGGTGATATAACCAAGACTCTGGGTCTTGCATGGGATCCCTCTAGTGACAATTTATTATTTTCATTGTTATCGCTACCCCAAAGTGCAAGATTTTTTTGCAGAATCTATGGAAAGCTAAGCTGACTTGGGATGAGAGTCTTCCTTTAAACTTGCAATCAACTTGGATGGATATTAGCAGCAGTTTCGGGAACGATCGGCGGTTTGCCTTTCCTAGACTAGTATTAGATCCAAATGCTACCATAGAAGTTCATGGTTTTTGTGATGCCAGCATTGAGGCCTATGGAGCTTGCGTGTACATTGTCTCCAAGTCTGTTGAGGGAATTCGTCACTGACTTTGCTCGAAGTCAAGAGTAGCCCCGTTAAAAACGATTACCGTCCCAAAGCTGGAATTGTCTGGGGCGTTATGGTAGAGAAACCTTCAAAATTTAATGTATTTGTCGCCAACCGGGGGGCATCTATTCAGGAACTAACAAGCAGCATGAAATTCCCACAGATCTTAATTCTGCTGACATCCTTTCTAGGGGAGCCACTCCTGATCAGGTTCTGCAATCGAGACTTTGGTTTCATGGTCCAGCCTTCCTTAGTCAAAGTGAAGGTAATTGGCCTGCCTCTTGTTTCCTCCAAAAACCATCTACTGAGCTTCGAAGGAACGTATTGTTGGTCAATTCTGCTTTGGATTACACGACGAACTGCAAGTACTTAAATTCATTTCCTGTCATGCAATGAGTTTTTAGATACGTCTCAAAATTTATTCGTCGTCGACGTCATAATGGGCTTTGCGTTTCGGATGTTAAACATGGAACTGAAATTCTTATTCGACTTGTTCAGCGTGCCCATATGTGGGATAATATAAAGGAACTGCAAGCTAAAGGAGTTGTAAAAAAGGCTAGCCCAATCGCGTCGCTATTACCATTTCTGGATGATCATGGCACTTTGCGGGTTGGCGGCAGACTTCAAAATTCTACACTTTCATACGACGCTTAACATCCAAAAATTTTGCCTAGGCACCATCCTATCACAATGGCTATCATTCGAAGCTTTCATGAACGGCAGCTGCTCGCCGGACCCCGTACTTGCTTTCCAATTTGCGCTTGCAGTTTTGGCCCATTGGAGGGTTAAAGAGCGTAGCAAGAGTTGTCAGTAAATGCATTAAGTGTTTCCATGCTAAGCCAAAATTGATTGAACATGTCATGGGTAGACTCCCGAAGGAACGACTAACAGGATCCCGAGCATTTGAAGTTAGTGGAGTCGACTATTGCGGTCCCTTTTATTATAGGTCCTCTGTTCGCAGCAGGCCTCCAGTAAAGTGCTACATCTCAGTTTTTATTTGCTTTACAACCAAGGCTGTGCATTTAGAGCTTGTTCAAGACCTAAGAACTAGTACGTTTCTCGGTGCACTAAAGCGATTCATTGCTGCGCGAGGCAAGCCTAATCAAATTTGGAGTGATACGCCACAAACTTTGTAGGCGCAAAAAATGAATTGGAACAGCTAATTCGATTAGTTTTGAGCGACTCTCATTCTGCTGCTGCTAGCTAATTTTGTCTGGCTGAAAATATTGACTGGCGTTTCATTCCTCCTCGATCGCCCCACTTCGGGGGTTTATGGGAGGCAGCAGTAAAATCGGCCAAGCATCATTTTTATCGCACGGTTGGAACTTCTTTGCTCAGATTTGAGGAACTGTGGACTTTAGTGTGTCAGATTTCTGCAGTCATTAATTCTCAGCCTTTAGTTTTAATTTCAGAAAGCCCTGTCGATCTAGACATTTTGACTCCTGCTCATTTTCTTCTTGGTGGACCTCCTGAGGCACTGTTAGAGCCTGATTTAACTGCATTAAACTATATTCGTTTAGACGGCTGGCAACGTGTGAGCCATCTTCAGCAAATCTTTTGGGCTCGTTGGCGTGAGGAGTATCTGACCCTGCTGCAACAACGCTCCAAATCTTTCAACGGAGAAGGTATGTCGGGAGCAGACAAATCTTTACAGCCAAATTAAAATTAATATGTAAACAATTGATTGTTATATATTGCAATGAGATCACTGTAAACTCCAGCTGCAAGCATTAACAGCTCACTCACTCTCTCGCTCTCTTGTCGTTGTTCCTTTTCTTTGTCGGTGACATAACTTTTGTCACTTTGGTTGGTTGCTCATTGATCGAAAGAGATATACATTGTCGTTGTCGTTGATGCCCCGCAATTTAAACCCAAATTAAAATATATTATAACGATTAAATATACGAGTTATTATTTGAATAAATAAAGCTGCCAAAAAGCTGGCAGCGGCAACAACTGATATCCTTTTGCTAAAAGAATATCATTTTCATTTCCACAACAGGTTTAAGACATTTTTTAACCGATTTTGTGTTTTAAAATTCAAAATGCATTGATAATATTAAAAAACATAAATATTCAAATCAAATAGTTCTTTTGCTAATTCCTACAATTGCCTTATATCGTTTAAACAACTGGAAATGTTTCAACAATTTGATTCACGGCTTCTCCTCCCACCTGTTTTTTTTTTATTATGGTATAAAAAAAAATATTTGTACAATTTTCAATCTTAATATCCGCAGGCGAATCTGTCGGCGACCATACTAGTAAATTAATTTAGAAAGACACTTTTGTCAGAATCTGAAAAGCAAAGTGTCTCGGAAAACAGGTTCCTAGACAGAGCAAACCAAAATGCTCAGTGTCTGAGCAAGATACTTTGAAAAAAAAACACTTTGATAGTGTCTTTTGATAACATTTTTCATTGGATCCTAAGGTAACAGATCTTTTTCTGACAGCCTGAAAAATGGGGACTCTTTCGAGGAGCTCTGCCATTTTGACCAAATTTATAACAGAAAAACTGCAAAAAAAAAAAATTAAAAAAAAAAATAAATCGGATTTTGGGGCACTTTGGCCCGCTTATGGTTCTAATTTATATCGTACACTCGGCTCCTAATTATTTCCGAATTTATGTTTTTTTTTTTAGATTTCTATGTCAATTCGTTTTGGGCGAATTCCCCTACTGTATGTTTTTTATAGGGACTCTTTTAATTAGTTTGATGACTCCTATTAGTTTTTTGCCAGTGCTATTCATCTTTTTGTTTTCACGCTCTTTAATAATTTAACTTTACGATTCATTTATTTTTCAACTTAAGTGTATTCTAGATCTACTTTATGTTTCTCGCGGTTTTTAAACATTTTATCTATATTATGTTCCTTCTGTTTTTGCATATTTTTCTTTGGTTTTATTCCTCAAAGAAATATTTCGGCAGGAGTTTTACCTGTGGCATCAAGTTTTATTTTATTATTATAAACGTATGTGGATTTTTCTATGTTCATTAATTTATCTTCAGCTTAGAATGCTAAGCTTTTCATTGATTAATAAATATATTGACGCTCGGGACATTTGCACAGCTTTCAAGTTGAAAAAAATTGGAAAAATAAAAGATTTTAATTTTAATAATTGGCTTTTCTTTTCACTCTTTCCATAAAACTCTTGATTTTGTACCACTTTTATTTTCTAAGATATTTTATTTTTTATTCAGTTTAAAACACATTCGCTCAGGACATGGCGCTCGGGACATTTTTTTCAACTGTTTTGTAAAGGTGATTTCATTACCTCTATCCCTGAATTGCTGGATGTTTTGCTTTTAACTTAATAGTTTAACATGTAAATGAAGCATTCAATACAAAAAAATATCACATATTAGCATTCCTATAGAATAAATTAACAACAGAAGACAGGTCCAAAAAATAACAAAAAAAAATAGCCAAAAACGAACTTTTGCGTATATTATTGGGGTTTGTCATAAAAATAATCAACCTATACTCCAAATTTTTAGTTTAGCTCAGGATCCAACTAATTAGAAACTAATATGGCGGCAAAATCATGTGGAAATATGTTTTATTCAAGTTTAAAAGTTTTTGGCTTGGTGGACTTTTTGGTGGAAGTGCCCATAAATATTTTCGGTTTCAGGAGTTTTTTCAAAAGGAAGACCAATTTTTCTGTGCTCTGCTTAGCATAAATTACAAATTTCACATTTATTAATGTGGGATATGAATATATTAAGGGGTTAAAGTAGCCTATTTAATTTCATGTGGGGACACACTGTTTAGACTTCCACAACCTCATAGCATATTTCATCAGCCAGTTCCTATCGCTTTTTATCAATGAACGGGTATATCCATCATACCATCTTTTTAATAGAAATTGCGTCTTATTAATAAAAATTGGAGCAAGTCAATTGCGAATATTGGACAGAGGAGGTCGTGTCATCCATAGAGTGCGAAAGTCGTGAAGTTTAAAAATAAACATTTGAATTTGTAATCAATACCAATAGATAAAATAGTCCCTTTAAAACACGGTAAGTAGGTAAATTCACCCAGAACGGATTGATATAAAAATTCCAATAAAGCTTTCACACACATTAGAAGTTCAAGCGACGAACCTTTGAAGTATGACACAGCCCTAGAAGTATGTAATTCTCAAGTGCATACTCCTAAGATGTGCTATATATAGAAGTTTCGACGCTCAACTCACATCCCCCACTCCGGCTGAAAAGGTAGCGTTGACGACCTACCGAAATTTGCAAATCCCGGAAAGTCATGGGTTTACTCCCCAAGTGAAGTGTGTTGAAATGATTGAAATTGTTGGTTATAACAACAAAAATTGTTGGTTATAGCCAGCAATGACCTCTCTAAACTATAAAAAAGTCAGTGTCGAAATTCACCCAGAACGGATTGACATAAAAATCTAAAAAAAAACATAAATTCGGAAATAATTAGAAGCCGAGTGTAGGATATAAATTATAACCATAAGCGGCCCAAAGTGCCCCATAATTCGATTTGTACTTTTCTTTTGCAATTTTGATACCATTGCAGAGGGTATTATAATTTTGGTCAGAAGTTTGTAACGCAGTGAAGGAGACGTTTCCGACCCCATAAAGTATATATATTCTTGATCAGGATCATTAGGGGAGTCGATATAGCCATGTCCGTCTGTCCGTTTGTCCGTCTGTTTCAATACCGTTTGCGAGCTCAGTTTAAAAGCTAGAGTTTTAAAACTTTTATAGTCATCCTAAAACATGTGTACCCTGCTTGAGACAACTTGCTTTAAGTGAGTAACGTGTATTTGGTAGTTAAGGCACTCGACTACAGCGTTCCCTCTTGTTTTTGATAATTTCTTTAAGCAAAGATTCATGGGTTTTGCAATTTTTGCATTCTTTTATAAATTTATGATAAAATCCACAAAGGCCTGAAAATGATTTTAATTGTTTCGGAGAGTTTGAAATTTTAAAATCTTGAATAGCTTGAATTTTATTTGCATTTGCTTTGATTCCTTTGGTTGAAATCATGTGACCTAAAAATTCTGTTTCTCGTTTCCTAAATTCACATTTATATAATTGTAGTTTGAGATTTGATCTGCGAAGACGTTTGAATACTTTTTTAAGAGATTGAACGTGATCTTGTAAAGGGATAGAAAATAGAACAATGTCGTCTAAATATACTAGACAATGGGTACCTATTATGTCGTGCAATTATTCATACAACGCTGAAATGTAGCAGATGCATTTTTAAGTCCATAGGGCTTTCTAGTATATTCATAGTGACCCTTCTTAGTGGAAAATTCAGTTTTTTGAAAGATCTAATGTTGTCTAATATTTCGTTCATGTTTGGAATTGAAAATTTATCATTGATATTTACTTCAGTCCTCTGTAATCAATAGCCATACGAAATGTTGGTATGCCCGATGCATCCCTTTTCTTGGGTAACATTACAATTGGACTGCAACGAGGAGATTTGGATTTTCTGATAGTACCTTGTCTTATCATTTCTTCAATTTGTTTTTTTTTACTTCTTTATCGCAAATGTATGGATAACTATATGGTCTCCTATAAATTGGTTCCTCATGTTTTATTTTAATAACGTGTTTGATTTTGTTCGTGACAGTCAAATTTTCACCTACATGATACCGAATATCAAAATATTTCGACATTAAATAATGAAGTTCAGTTTTTTCTTCATTATTTAAGTGGTCGTCTCTAATGTTACTGTCAGAGAAACATTGTTGGGCATAAATGTATTCCTCATCTTCTACTTTATTTGAAAAGGTTTGATTACATTTTTATTTAATTCATTATTATCTATAACCAATATAAGATTCGGATAAAAAAAACATGTCTAAGGGTCAAAATTCACACAGAGCGGATTGACATAAAAATCTAAAAAAAAAAACATAAATTCGGAAATAATTAGGAGCCAAGTGTAGGATATAAATTATAGCCATAAGCGGCCCCAAAGTGCCCCATAATTCGATTTGTTTTTTTCTTAATTTTTTCTATTACAATTTTTCTGTTATAAATGTTGTCTAAATGGCTCTTCATAATTTTATGGGATACCCGCAAATAACTGCATTTAAACTTTTTTGAAATTCAGCCTCCTTCGTCAAGGTCGCCAATTATTCCTTTTAGTTTTTTTTATTGTGACGTCATGGGCTCATGGGAAAAATACCACAGTAACAAAATACCAAATTGAGCGCCTAAAAATGCGAATATATCGATTTTTTGTTGTTAAACTGTGGATTTGTAAAAACAAAATAAAAACATAAATTCGCCCAGCTGCGTACACACACACGCACGCTAAAATGCGTATTTTACACCCCCCACCACTAGATATGTGCAAGTATGCGTGTGTGTGTGCATTTCAGCTAACTAAGGAAGTGAGATTAGCTTAAGTTCAAATTTATAATAATACTGATATCCTTTTTCTAAAAGAATATCATTTTCATTTCCACAACAGGTTTAAGACATTTTCTAACCGATTTTTGTGTTTTAAAATTCAAAGTGCATTGATAATATTAAAAAAACATAAATATTCAAATTAATTAATTCGGGTGAACTTCCGTTTAGCTCCTACGCCCAATTTTGTTCAAACTTTCCATATCGACGTGTTTTTGGGTCGTGATTACGGGAAAAATAATCAAAGTTGGCGTAAATAACGGGATCTTGGAAAATAAGGATAAAAACAGTTTTTCGTCTAATTTTCGAATATATTAACTTAATCAAATACGTGCCCAGGAAGAAATGAAAGGTATAAAAAAATTAATATTTTATGTAATATACATTTTTTCTGTAAAAGTAATAGTTTTCGTTAAAAACGCTAAATTAGATTACACTTTCACAAGGTTTGAAAATAAAAAACCGTTGGAGCGCACTTGCACGATATGTCGCACAAAAGCTTGTTATTTAATAAATCAATTTTGGCTGATGATTTTAGAATTTTTTTTCCTGTAAGAATGTAATAATTATTTGATAAAGTTATTTATAAAGAATGCTTGTTTAGATGAAAATTTTGGATTACTAAACTGGATATATTTATTCAAAGTTACAGATTCACCAATTGTTTAAATTATAGAAGGATTACTTTTAACCGGGTATTCAAAAAAGTTTTCGTTAATAAATGTAGGGGAGAGGTCTGTTGTTTTTAATCTGCCATTTCGACAATCGCTTATAAAACTTCACGCATTAGATACCAATCAAAAGGTTAGTCTTTTAACTTCAAAATAAACAAAAAAATATTTTTTTCTTAGGGAAAACTAAAAAAGAATTTTATTTAAAGTGTCAAAAACCGACATTTTGAAAAATAGGTCTGTAAGTTGGGACACTTTGTCCATTTTTAAAGAACTTTGACCAAATAACAAGTTTCTGAAAAAAATTAATAACTTTTCTGACACTCAAATTAATCTGATTCTTTTTTTAATTTGTTAACAGATAAATGAATAATAATTTAAACCTTTTACAAATTGATTTTGAGCACGTTTTTAATTTTGTATAGAATTTTCAAAAAAGTGGACAAAAACTGTTTTGGTTAAAAATGGTACACGACTTTCATAGCTTAAATCTGGCTATAGCCTGGCTTATAATTTTTTCTCTAAAAGTTTTGTCACTAAAAAAAAACTAAAAAAAAAAAAAATGTTTAGTGGAAAAGTTTTGAGAAAATGGAGTGTCCCAACTTACAGACCGTCTCAACTTAAAAACCTCTCCCCTATGCTTGATCCTGTATCGATAAGGCAAAGGCATCTGATTCTGAACTTTTTTGTTGAATATTAGTACTTGAGTACTCACGCTACTGTGTACTTGATTATTTTGAGAAGTTTTAGGATTATTATTATTATTATTATTATTATAATTATTACTTGAATAATTGTATAATTATTGTTATTGCTCCAATTTCTATTATAGTCGTACTTATTCTGTCTCTGTTGGTTGCTGTTTTTTTTGTTTTAATAATTATTATTTAGGATTCTACCCCCTTGGTTATTATCTGAATGATAGTTGGGTATCGGATTTGAGTATGAATTGCAAAACCCATGAATCTTTGCTTAAAGAAATTATCAAAACTACCAAATACACGTTACTCACTTAAAGCAAGCTGTCTCAAGCAGGGTACACATGTTTTAGGATGACTATAAAAGTTTTAAAACTCTAGCTTTTAAACTGAGCTCGCAAACGGTATTGAAACAGACGGACAAACGGTCAGACGGACATGGCTAGTACTTGAGTACTCACACTACTGTGAACTTGATTATTTTGAGAAGTTTTAGGATTATTATTATTATTATTATAATTATTACTTGAATAATTGTATAATTATTGTTATTGCTCCAATTTCTATTATAGTCGTACTTATTCTGTCTCTGTTGGTTGCTGTTTTTTTTGTTTTAATAATTATTATTTAGGATTCTACCCCCTTGGTTATTATCTGAATGATAGTTGGGTATCGGATTTGAGTATGATTTTGTTGTTTTATAATTGTACGATTTCGACTTAGCAGACCTAAATAGCTTTGACCTAAATAAATTGGTAGCTGATATCTTGGTCTGCGCACATCTGCATGTGATAAACGGGTCATAAAACGTATGATCCATGCTCAATAATATCAGTACGAAAAGAATTCTTCACGTATTCACTTCTCCGCAGCCAAATGGGTTCTGTGCTTATTGCGATGACTATTGCCACTGGTTCTGTACTTGAGGCACGCACGATTTCGGTAGAAATCCTACATTTGGTGACACCCGACTTTGAACCGCAACAATTGTTCAAATTAGGACTCCAATTAGAACTTGCATCATCGATCATAGTTTGATCAACCAAAGGTCAATTTGGTAAAAATTTAAACCGCATATTTCGGTCAAATACAATATCCATTTGATCCGACTTCACGACGTCAATTACAGAAAAAGACTGTAAATTACAGAAAAAGACGGTAAATTAAACTACTTTAGGTGTGCGATCAACTTGACGATCAAACGCTGTAAGGATCTACGTTAAAAAAGGACAGGTTCTGATCAACCAGCGCGATTTCAACCAGTTAAACTGCTTTTCCAAAGATCGATCTGTTCAAAGCCAAATTACATACCAATATATATATTAAACGGTGTGAGTCGAGGCATATCATTACAAAATACCTCTTAATCGGATTATATAAAAAAGGTAGAAATGACATCGAACAGCATTCATCAGTTGTTGACAGGACAGTTATCGATAGGAGAGCAAATTCAGAATGTCATTCGGAATTACAAGAAGGACTTCGTCGACTGGAAGACTAAGCCAGCCTACTACAGCGAACGTTTATTAACGGTAGAATCCCTGTGGGATAAATTTTACTCCGGAGATATTAAAATAAACAATTTTCTCAAAAGAGTCACGCTAGAACACGATTATTTTAACAATAAATTCTTTAATGACATTAAGCAACTGGTTGAGGTTTTTAAGACAGAATTTAACAATGAGTTGTCTCTCTGTTAGTGGCAGATTCAGAACAAGAAAACCAAAAAATTTACATCGTGGCGCCCCCTACGTGTGTGAAAATGTTTTTACTTGACATCTATTTTATAGAGCATACTTTTTTCCAAACTGGTAAAGGTTTTTAAACATTAGTTTTTGGCTATGTCGCAATTTAGCTATATCTCTCTTAAAAAATCTTAAAATTTTAAAATACTTTGACAGCAAAACAAACCATGAATCCGTTTACCTGTAAAACACACGGAACGGTGGCCATTTTTAGCATTTTTCCAACTCCAAAGTTCTTTGCTCAGAATCCTTGCGTCGGGGAACTTTTTTGAGGACGCAGTTTAGTTTGGGTATTCGAAACGATTTCAAAGTATTAGCATCCATCGAGCTAAATTTTTGATGTAACATAGTGTTATTCAAGGAGTAAATGGACAAAAGGCAGAATTCAGAGCACTGCTTGACTCTGGATCCCAAATTAATGCTATTTCCGAAAGAGCAATTAAAATGCTCTCACTAAAAACCAGAAATTCGATGCTGAAAATAAATGGCATTGGTGGAAAATCTCAGACTTCCAAGGCAAGGATCAACGTTCAGCTAATGTCAAAACAAGGCGATTTTAGTTCACGGCTTGAAGCAATGGTTTTGCTTATAATTTATAATTATTTCGACTGATAATCGGAAAATATCAAAAATATAATGTTGGCTGACCCTTAATTTGGAAAGCCTGGAAAAATTGATATTCTTCTTGGAGCCGAGCATTACTTCAATATTATGCAAGCCGAGTGCATGAGCTTAAAGATTGGACTCCCCAAGCTACAAAATGGATGGATTGTAGACAGGAAAATTTTGGCGACAGCACCTACATCATCAGTATGTGCTGTACTTACGGAAGGAGAAAAGGTTGATGACCAACTCGCGATATTCTGGGAATTGGATAATTTTCAACCAGAGTCAAAATGCTATTGACCAATAAAGAAACAGTGGGAAGATCACTTCCTTCAGAACGTTCAGAAGGCTCAGGACTCTAGACTAATTGTTAAGTTACCCTTTTTGGAGCATACTTCAGCGCTGGGGAAGAGTCGTGACTTTGCCACGAGACGGTTTCTATCGTTGGAGAAACGATTGCAAAAGGATCAGACAATAAAAAAAGGATACATAGAGTTCATAAAGGAGTATGAAGCTCTTGGGCATATGAAGAAAGTACCCCATATACATCTTTCGAAGTCCCATTACTGTATACCGCATCATTGTGTTCTCAAACCCGATAGTCAGACAACCAAATTAAGAGATCTATTTGACGCATCTGCAGTGATATCTTCCAGGAAATCATTGAACGATTTAATGCACAAAGGTCCTACAGTGCAAAACAGTTTAATGCCAATACTGCTTCGATTTAGAATGCATAAATATGTATTCACTGCTGTATTCATTGCTGACAAAATGTACAGGCAGATTTGAATAAATCCAAATGATCAACAATATCAAATGATCGTCTGGAGAAATGATCTGTCAGAAAGGCTTAAGTTTTATCGGTTGAAAACCATCACTTATGGCACAAAGTGTGCACCATACCTGGCGACAAAATGCTTGGAGTATTTAGCAAGCAAGGAAATACAGAAATATCCTATATATCCTATAGTCTGCTCTTAAAAATGATTTTTATGTCGATGACTGCATCACCGGAGCTCATACAATATCAAAAAGAACTTAATCACAAACTTCCGGATTTAAATTAAGAAAATGGTGGGCAAATAGTAACCATCTTCTTCAAGAACTGGAAGGGAAAATATCATTCCTACAGTAAAAATTGAAGATGCTGCCTATGAGGACTGCAGCATTAAAACCTTGGGAATCACTTGGAATCCTACGATTGACAAACTCTGTGGAAGACCGCAAACTGTGACCACAACTGCAACATATTTTTAGGAAGATTCCGAAATTGTGTTGTCCTCGATAGATAGCCGAAAGACAAAAAAGGACAAATTTGTGGCTACTAAAATTACCACCATTCAAGAAGCATTGTTGCAAAGAGAATGGCGCCATGTTCCATCGGTAAACAATGCTGCAGACTGTAACGGACACGACTGTCTATCTACGACAGAGAGTCTTTTCTGTCTAACTAATTTGCCGACTAGGTTCAGGGCTGGGTTGGGTCTTTTGACTCTCGATCGCAGTGGTCACATTACCAAAATGTAGACAGAAAGAAAAGGAGCGGAAAGGGATGTATTAAATTTAGTTCAGTAGGGAAAAGCAGCTCAGCAGGCTTAGGAAGAATAAGTTGGTGGTTTCTTCCGTTCAATACCGTTCCTCCCTCAGGTGTCCTTATTTAACTAACTAGGCATTCTTCTTCAATGTTATTCAATCCATTTAATTACCATGATTTGGGGCATTTTCTTATTAATTATTAAAGTAACTGGATTACAAAACTTAGTAATTATTACTTCATGGAACTTCGAATTTTAATAGAAGTTTACTTATTATATAAACTGGTGGGGCTAGTTGCCTAGTAATAAAAAAAATTCATTTAATATTCAATTTAATTTTAAGATATTTCTTTAATAATCTCGGGGCGGTTATGGAGCACCTCGGGAAATTCATATGTAATAATGATCGACGATGAGCGGCTATGCCGTACTTACTTAGGCTCCCACGAAGTCAGCAGGCCTGATGACAAGCAGGAGGTGTTGATGGCTGAGGCAAGTTAAAGAGATTACATTATTTACATAGGTTCCCTACAAGACTCCCTTTTAAAAGAGACTGCAGAGGGCATCACGGCATTTTAGAAAAATGGATATAGTTAACTGAACTGAGGCACGTAATTCGTTCAACCACATGTCAAACACTCTCTCCTTATCAGCGCTGATTTATTTATTCCCAATAGTCTTGTTGTGTTTTATGCGTCGTCTTGCACATCCTTGATCCCGCTTCTCTAGCCGTAACACGGGCTATGATCCATGCCAGTCCTATGCAGGTCCGCACGGGGAGAGTGGTGGCCGTAGGGTCCTGTCCGACGATTGATCCGCAAGTGGACGTCACTTGCAGGCGTTCGATCCGCACGTTGAGAGCGGTGGCCGTAGGGTCCTGTCCGACGATTGATCCGCAAGTGAACGTCACTTGCAGGTGTTCGATCCGCACGAGGAGAGATATTCACAACAAGAGACCGAATTGACACCGAAAAACATGGTCGCAAGCTTCTGACAGCTGCAGAGTTGCATTTCGGGGCGATCTTGCGTTATGGAATGTCACTTATTTATCCGTGACATCATCCACAGTGTCGAGTTTTACAGCGATCTCGCTTTAGAAAATGTTAAGGGTTTATCCTAGACATTTATCCTAGGTTGCTGGGATGCCAGATTGTGTAACTCCAATAAGTATCGATAGAAATAATAATCTGAATTTTGACTTCTTCAAACTTTAACCGCCCTTACAAGACATCAAGAGGAATAAGTGGTTCCAATTTCAGTCTTTGGTTCTATGGTCCACTGTTTTTGTATGGTCCATCATCAAAATGGCTATTACCATTTGTTGCGGCGAAATCAGAACGCCGTGAAATTTCCCAGGAACGCTAAGTCCGAATTGGCTTAATGGTTATATTACTAATAATAGGAGCCTATATCATGCGCTTCAAAAGGAAATCTTCAGCCGCAACGACAATGGTGAAATTTGTTGGAACAATCTCGAAAGATAGTTCTCCGATTGATTCAGCACAATAATTTTAGAAACTGCCTACATAGCAATCTTTTGTTGCTTTGCGACCAAAAGTATGCAAAAGTATGTAACAGGTAGAAGGAAGCTTTTCCGACCATATAAAGTATAAATATTCTTGATCAGGATCACTAGCCGAGTCAATCTAGCCATGTCCGTCTGTCCGTCTTTCCGTCTGCCCGTCTGTATGAACGCTGAGATCTCGGAAACTATAAAAGCTAGAAGATTGGGATTTGGCATGCAGATTCTAGGGGTTAATACCCAGCGCAAGTTTTTCACGCCGATGTGCCACGCCCCCTCCAACGCCCACAAGCCGCGAAAAACTGTGGCACCCGTCTGTATGAATGCTGAGATCTCGGATACTATAAAAGCTAGAAGATTGGGATTTGGCATGGAGATTCTAGGGGTTAATACGCAGCGCAAGTTTTTCACGCCGATGTGCCACGCCCCTCTAACGCCCACAAACCGCGTGCCGCCCACAGTTTTGAAGCTAGATTAACGGGAAAAGGAATGTGTATTCGGTTCTTCAATACATATTGATAGACCAAAGTGGGAAACCACCCCTCCTTCCTAACGCTTACAAACCGCGAAAAGCTCTGGCGCCTACAGTTTTAAAGCTAGACCAAAAGTGTAAACGCCATTTTGTTTCTGTTATTAATGCCTACCGAAATGTAGAAGAAATTTTTTATATCGTCCCACTCAGTAAAAAGTTATATTCAAATAATGAAATGTCCGGTAGATGGCACCATTTTAATGCGGCTGCTTGGCTTGCCCTGCTTGAGACTGCTTGCTTTAGCTGAGTAACGGGTATTTGATAGTCGAGGCACTCGACTATAGCGTTCCCTCTTGTCTAATTTTAGAACCATTATCCGCACAAGCAGATAGTGAGCCATCTCAGCAACCAAAATCATTGGGACGGAAATGGCAAGCCTCCAAGTTAAAGCATGCATTTTAGACTCAATGGAAAACTGATTATCTGGTACAACTTCAGCATTGTGAAATATGGAGAAGTTCCTCGGCAAACGTGAAGGAAGGACAATTAAGACAATTCATGGCAAGAAGTTGTAGAAGTCAAAACGAGTAAAGAAATATTTATTATTTATTATTTATTATTCAACATACTATTCTCAGAGGAGAAACCGGTTTATAAGCATCCAGCTGCCGTAGAGGTAGTTGGGGATACACCTGATGAGAGACAGGTAAAACGGCCAAAGAAATTAGCAATGCCTTCGCTGACAATAGCGTTAATAGTTATGCTTCTTCTATTACCTTTATTAGCAGCACAATCGATTAACGTTACTCAATTTGCGTCAGAACCTGGAATATTCTTTGAAAGAATTGGAAAGAGTCAACTAGCGAAAACGGATTCGACTTGTCTATTAAAATTTGCAACCCTACTGGAAGGATTCAATGGGCACAACAAAAATTGGTCACTTGTGCAAGCAGTTTCCAGAAACTGAGGCATGTACAAGCATGTATCAACATTTTTAACACATCAAGGAGGATCTTCAAGCTGAAAACATGCTGATAGCAAGATCACATCAGCCAAGAGCGCGCGCTTGGACATAGTTGGAAATATTGCCAATAGTCTCTTTAGCGTATTGGACTCTACTTACGCTGATAAAATGGTGCAAGCAATAACAAAGGCTAAGGCGAATAAGAAGCATTTGCTTACTTTGTTAAGATATCAAACATCTTTGATTGACTCTACAATTAATGTTATTAAAAGGGGTGAGATCTCGAATTCCAAGCGGTTAAAAAGGACAGAGAATTATATCGCAGAAACAACTAGTACTGAAAGTAGCTTTAATAAATGTTCATGGTACATAACACTTGCGACTCAACCCTCTCTATTAGCCTCCAGTTTGCAAGGAATGCAAACCGAGATTATAAATGGTTTAACAGATAATCGGCATAACACAATATGTCCGATGTTTCAGTCATTAAGGCAATAAAGGATTAGTTAGATCAGATACGAAATCATTTGAAGCCTGGACAGTCTCACCTGATAATATATTATTGACATATCAGATGATGAAGGCTGAGGGAATCATCATAAAGGAGCATGTTATCATCAAGGTAAATTTGGCTTTGGTATCTACTTAGATTTTGGATATCTACAGATTGAACCCAATTCCGTTTCTGGCTGAAGATGGAATCAGTATGTTTGCAATTAAAACCCCATACATCGCAATCAAATGTCATCGAAATGAATTCTTTTAAATGTCAGAGATTGATTTGAAGGCTTGTCAAGAGAGAGCAAAAGATGATTTTATATGCTACAACAAACAAGAAATGTTCTCTTCAGAAACTAGCTGCGAAATGCAGATGTTTCATAATAAAACTGATTCTTCTTGCAAATTAATAAAGGCAGAAAGACCATTAGTCTGCCTAAGAAAACATGTCAAAAATCACTGGATTTTTACAACAAGATCCACGCTAACATTATCTGCAGTGTGTTTAGGCGGAACCTCCAATATAAATTTAAGAGGTTCAGGATTAATGGTTCAAAATCTGAATGCACCATTTGAAATTCCTTAATGACAATTACAAGTCAAGACGTATTGGAAACCACATTACGTACTTCGTATGCTCCCTTTGGAGAAGAAAAACTGCCGGAGAAATTAAGACCTAATTCAACAAGATCTACCTCTACAAGTGTGATGGAAGACCCCGAACCTTAAATACAAGGAGTTGTATCAACGAGAAGCCCTACTCTTTCCTCCCAATAGTTTTAAATTACCACATAATCTTAAGACTATTGAACATCATCATATTGCTATTTATATTGCATTAGTTTTTATAATAATTGTTGTTGTAATATATTTTATGAAGACGATTTATTAACGATTGTTGAACATTAGTTCAACGGCCGGGAGTATGTGCGATTTCGACTTAGCAGAAATTCGTTCGCTGCTGATAGCTACTTTGACCTAAATAAATAGGTAGCTGATATCTTGGTCTGCGCACATCTGCATGTGAGAAACGGGTCATAACCATATGCATCCAGCCGACGGACGTGTCATCACACCATTTGATAGATATAATTGCTAATTTAGGCTATTTTCCTGTAATCTGATAATAAACCATTTTGTCCATTTGTATCTATACTAGGCCTAAGTAAATATCCTTGTAACCCCAAACATATATATAAACCCGGATCCATGCTCAATAAAATCAATACGAAAAGAATTCTTGACGTATTCACTGCTCTGCAACCAAATTGGTTATGTACTTATTGCGGCGACTATTGCGACTGGTTCTGTACTTGGAGCACGCAAAAAAAAAACCTTTTCAGCAAACCCGATTTCGGTAGAAATCCTACAAGAATCTTGAAATGCATCAGCTTCCTCAGAGTCACTTCAGAATCACTTTAGCTAATGTATAATTCAATGTCCTCGAAACTAGAACTGTGTTTGAAGGATTATTGTCTAAGCTCAGTTTACAACAAATTCTACTTGTCTGTTCTTCTAATTCTTCAACAAATTTACGCAAATTATTTTTATATTTAGTTTCACGTAATTCTGCTATCATTCGATGTGAAGGCGTTGCGCTGTTAAACACGCTGATAAGTAGGGTTAAAGGCCGTTTTCTCGTCCGTACTTTAGTTTGCCTGCCGGGACAACGGAGCGATAAACAAAAAATGGTTTACTCGTCCTTATGTTAGCGCAGGTAGCGACAAATTTTGTCTCGGTACTTCAAAATTGTTCAGGTCATCTAATTTATTTTAAAACAAGAAAAGAAGCTAACATCGGCCAGCCGAAGTTTATATACCCTTGCAGATCGTTCCTATTCTTTTTAAAATTACAAAAATGTTCAATTTAGATTTGCAACAAAACAAAATTATAGCAGTTTACGGATTATTTTGACATTAATTAATCGATCCTTCCTATGGCAGCTATATAATATAGTCATCCAATTTATGTTAAATTTAATTCGAAATTCTAAAATAAAAAAATAAACTTATATTCCAAAATAGAAGAGAATAAAATAAAAATTAACAAAGCTATAATTTTGTTCCTATTAATTTCCCTTTAGTTTTCCGATCGTTCCTATGGGAGCTATATGATATAGTCGTCCGATTTTTCTAAAATTTAATTCGAAATTCAGAACAGTTAAAAAAATGATATTTCCAAAAGCATAAGGTAATATGTATGGTAAAAAAACACAAAAGTTATAATTTTTTTTCAATTAGTTTTCCGATTATTCCTATGGGAGCTATAAGATGTAGTTGTCCGATCCGGCCGGTTCCGACTTATATACTACCTGCAACAGAAAGACGACTTTTGGTAAAGTTTCAGCTCGATAGCTTCAAAACTGAGGGACTAGTTTCCGTAGAAACGGACGGATCGACTCGTCTTGTCATGCTGATCAAGAATATATATACTTTATAGGATCAGAAACGTTCCTATTCTTTTTGAAATTACAAAAATGTTCAATTTAGATTTGCAACAAACAACATTATAGCAGTTTACGGATTATTTTGACATTAATTATTCGATCCTTTAGCAGCTATATAATATAGTCATCCAATTTATGTTAAATTTAATTCGAAGTTCTAAAATAATAAAATAAACTTATATTCCAAAGTAGAAGAGAATAAAATAAAAATTAACAAAGCTATAATTTTGTTCCTATTAATTTCCCTTTAGTTTCCCGATCGTTCCTATGGGAGCTATATGATATAGTCGTCCGATTTTTCTAAAATTTAATTCGAAATTCAGAACAGTTAAAACAAGAGGGAACGCTATAGTCGAGTGCCTCGACTATCAAATACCCGTTACTCAGCTAAAGCAAGCAGTCTCAAGCAGGGCAAGCCAAGATGACGCTTTAAAGTGGCGTCATCTACCGGCCGTTTCATAATTTGATTATAACTTTTTACTGAGTGGGACGATTTAGAAAATTTCTTTTACATTTCGGTAGGCATTAATAACCCAAACAAAATGGCGCTTACACTTTTGCTCTAGCTTTAAAACTGTGGGCGCCAAAACTGTATTGATGAAACGAATACACATTCCTTTTCCCGTTAATCTAGCTTCAAAATTGTGGGTGCCCCAGTTTTTCGCGGTTTGTGGGCGTTAGAGGGGGCGTGGCACATCGGCGTGAAAAACTTGCGCTGTGTATTAACCCCTAGAATCTGCATGCCAAATCTCAATCTTCTAGCTTTTATAGTTTCGGAGATCTCAGCGTTCACACAGACGGGTGCCACTGTTTTTCGCGGTTTGTGGGCGTTAGGGGGGGGGGGGGGGGGGGGGGGGGGGGGGGGCGGGGTTCATATATTGGTCAATCAATAGGTATTAAAAAAACGAATACACATTCCTTTTCCCGTTAATCTAGCTTCAAAACTGTAGGTGCCACAGTTTTTCGCGGTTTTTATTTCATCGATTTTTTGTTGTAAACTAGTGTAATTAGTGCTATGTATAAAACAAGCGGGAACGCTATAGTCGAGTGCCTCGACTATCAAATACCCGTTACTCAGCTTAAATCAGCAGTCTCAAGCAGGGCAAACCAAGCAGCCGCTTCAAAAAATTTAAAAAATTTTTTCTATATTTCGGTAGGCTCTAGCTTTAAAACTATGGGCGCCACAGCTTTTCGCGGTTTGTGGGCGTTAGGGGGGAGGGGGGTTTCCCACTTTGGTCTATCAATATGTATTGATGAAACAAATACACATTTCTCTTCCCGTTAATATAGCTTCCCGTTAATATAGCTGTGGGTGCCACAGTTTTTCGCGGTTTGTGGGTGTTAGAGGGGGCGTGGCACATCGGCGTGAAAAACTTGCGCTGCGTAATAACCCCTAGAATCTGCATGCCAAATCCCAATCTTCTAGCTTTTATAGTTTCCGATATCTCAGCGTTCATACAGAAGGGTCACAGTTTTTTGCGGTTTGTGGGCGTTAGAGAGGGCGTGGCACATCGGCGTGAAAAACTTGCGCTGCGTATTAACCCCTAGAATCTGCATGCCAAATCTCAATCTTCTAGCTTTTATAGTTTCCAAGATCTCAGCGTTCATACAGACGGACAGACGGACAGACAGACGGACAGACAGACGGACAGACAGACGGACAGACAGACATGGCTAGATCGACTCGGCTAGTGATCCTGATCAAGAATATATATACTTTATATGGTAGGAAACGCTTCCTTCTGCCTGTTACATACTTTTGCACGAATCTAATATATCCTTTTACTCTACGAGTAACGGGTATAAAAATGATATTTCTAAGAGCATAAGGTAATATGTCAAAAACACATAAGTTATAATTTTTTTTCAATTATTTTTCCGATTATTCCTATAGGAGCTATAAGATATAGTTTTCCGATCCGGCCGGCTTCGACTTATCAAACAAAAACACCTCTTAACGAGGTAAAAAACTTGTGACGATCACACCTTTAACATACAAAAGTTCTGATATAAACATTTGTGACGAAAGATGATTACACACATGATTAAATACACTTTTTAAAATTTATTTTTTCGGCACTCTGCAATAGTTCGTGTGTTCTTAAAAACTAGTCTAGCCTTTTTCCTTTTATAGGCATTGCAGAGTGCCGAAAAAAATAAATTTTTATTTGATAATAGATAGAGTCAACCTTTGGCATAAAAATAACAACTAACTTTTCGATTTTTTCTATAAAAATTGGTTAGGATGATTTAATTCGAACCATTTGTATATTATTAAATGTCACTTAAATAACATCCACTAATTCTTATAGCCGATTCTATCGGCAAATATATCGGTGGCGAAGCATTAAAAAAAAAGAAGTTTGCGGTGTTTACCCAAAATGTCGTAAAATTAATTTTAAAAAAATTATTTGTTTTATAATTAAAGTCAACTCACGCCATGTTCTATTACAAACCTGACCAAACTCTAGGCGCTGCAGACTGTTAACTGGAATATAGCTCATATCCTCGGTTAGCTGAACCACCAAATATACATCTGCTTCCCAGACACACTGCCAGAAGATGCGCATGGTTTGCGACTCTTGCGGGGATTGAGCTACAATGTAAAACCGTTGTCTTGTGCCAACAGTGGCCTAAAAAATAGTGATTTAAAGTTATAATTTGTTAAGTTTGCATTACGCTTAAACGCACAGATATATAGGAGGCATTAACATAACCATGGCGATTATCCATTGACGGCGTCAATCGAACTCTATTATCGTCATAGGGTAAAAAGTTAGGGTCGTGGTTCTTTGGCTCGTTTTCCTCCAGTAGGGCGCATTCGTATAAAGGATGCTCACGTCGCTTGGGTATGCGTTCAAACTCCATGAATAAATTCGAATCACTTAGCTTTTCATCTAGTATTTGAAACTGAAATTTCACAAAATAATTAATCTAAAGAGATAATTAAGAAAACAAGAAAGGAAGCCAACTTCGGCCAGCCGAAGTTTATATACCCTTGCAGATCATTCCCATTAAACATTAATTGATCGATGCTTTCTATGGCAGCTATATAATATAGTCGCCCGTTTTATGTTAAATTTAATTCGAAATTCTGAAATAACAAAATTAAGTTATATCCAAAGTAGAAAAGAATACGATAAAAATTAACAAAGCTGTAATTTTGTTTCTATTAATTTTCCTTTAGTTTTACGATCGTTCCTATGGGAGCTATATGATATAGTCGTCCGATTTTTACAAAAGTTAATTCGAAATTCAGGACATGTGAAAAAATGATATTCCCATATAGGAAATATGAGGATATAATTTTTATACCCGTTACTCGTAGAGTAAAAGGGTATATTAGATTCGTGCAAAAGTATGTAACAGGCAGAAGGAAGCGTTTCCTACCATATAAAGTATACATATTCTTGATCAGGATCACTAGCCGAGTCGATCTAGCCATGTCCGTCTGTCCGTCTGTTCGTCTGTCCGTCTGTCTGTCCGTCTGTATGAACGCTGAGATCTTGGAAAATATAAAAGCTAGAAGATTGAGATTTGGCATGCAGATTCTAGGGGTTATTACGCAGCGCAAGTTTTTCACGCCGATGTGCCACGCCCCCTCTAACACCCACAAACCGCGAAAAACTGTGGCACCCACAGTTATATTAACGGGAAGCTATATTAACGGGAAAAGAAATGTGTATTTGTTTATTTAATACATATTGATAGACCAAAGTGGGAAACCCCCCTTCCCCCTAACGCCCACAAACCGCGAAAAACAGTGGCACCCGTCTGTATGAACGCTGAGATCTCGGAAACTATAAAAGCTAGAAGATTGGGATTTGGCATGCAGATTCTAGGGGTTAATACGCAGCGCAAGTTTTTCAAGCCGATATGCCACGCCCACAAACCGCGAAAAACTGTGGCACCCACAGTTGTGAAGCTAGATTAACGGGAAAAGCAATGTGTATTCGTTTCATCAATACATATTGATAGACCAAAGTGGGAAACCCCCCTCCCCCCTAACGCCCACAAACCGCGAAAAGCTGTGGCGCCCACAGTTTTAAAGCTAGAGCAAAAGTGTAAACGCCATTTTGTTTGGGTTATTAATGCCTACCGAAATGTAGAAGAAATTTTTTAAATCGTCCCACTCAGTAAAAAGTTATAATCAAATTATGAAATGGGGTAGATGACCTTTGAAGCGGCTGCTTGGCTTGCCCTGCTTGAGACTGCTGGCTTTAGCTGAGTAACGGGTATTTGATAGTCGAGGCACTCGACTATAGCGTTCCCTCTTGTTTTTATAATAATTTTGCACTAGTTTTATACATAGCACTAATTACACCAGTTTACAACAAAAAATCGATGAAATAAAAACCGCGAAAAACTGTGGCACCTACAGTTTTGAAGCTAGATTAACGGGAAAAGGAATGTGTATTCGTTTTTTTAATACCTATTGATTGACCAATATATGAACCCCCCCCCCCCCCCCTAACGCCCACAAACCGCGAAAAACAGTGGCACCCGTCTGTGTGAACGCTGAGATCTCCGAAACTATAAAAGCTTGAAGATTGAGATTTGGCATGCAGATTCTAGGGGTTAATACGCAGCGCAAGTTTTTCACGCCGATGTGCCACTCCCCCTCTAACGCCCACAAACCGCGAAAAACTGGGGCACCCACAATTTTGAAGCTAGATTAACGGGAAAAGGAATGTGTATTCGTTTCATCAATACATATTGATAGACCAAAGTGGGAAACCCCCCCCCCCCTCCTAACGCCCACAAACCGCGAAAAGCTGTGGCGCCCACAGTTTTAAAGCTAGAGCAAAAGTGTAAGCGCCATTTTGTTTGGGTTATTAATGCCTACCGAAATGTAGAAGAAATTTTTTAAATCGTCCCACTCAGTAAAAAGTTATAATCAAATTATGAAATGGCCGGTAGATGACGCCACTTTAAAGCGGCTGCTTGGCTTGCCCTGCTTGAGACTGCTTGCTTTAGCTGAGTAACGGGTATTTGATAGTCGAGGCACGACTTATGCAATTATGCAAATTCACATTAATTTTCCGATTGTTCCTATGGAAGGCATATGATATATTCGTCCGATTTCTCTAAAACTAAATTCGAAATTCAGAACAGCTTAAATATTAATATTCCCAAAAGCAAACATACAAAAGTACTGATATCAACATTTGTAAAATAAATTTGTGCACACCTGATTCAACACTTTTTTTAAAATTTGGCATTGCGAACTATCGTTAGGATCGCATGCTTAGTATTCTAAAATGCCTCTTCAGTGACTTATGGCACAAGTCCTTAGCCATAGGGTCTCAGAAGTAAAGAGCGTACGAAATGTAGGAAATTTATAACTGATTTTCCGCCAATCTACCGGGTTTTCACAAAATTCGAAGAACTAAAGTTTCTTGTATCGATCTGTTTAAAATAATTAAGATTATTCCCTAAACACAGTTTGGAAACGGACAGACAAAATTCAATGCTTAGCTATTATTTAGTTAGTTATTTTGAGCTGACAAAAGTGACTGTTTTCGTTTCTGAATAACTTTTGGACGTGACTTTTTACAGTAGGGTACCAAAACTTTAAGGAATCTCAAAGGCTATACAGTTTAAAGTTTTAAAGAAAATCGTTAGACCCGTTTTTGAGAAAAATGAAAAGAAGCTGAAAAAGAGTTTTAAAAAATGTGTTTTGTTTGTAACTTTTTAACTTATGCATTTACAAGAATGCCTTTTAAACTGGATACAGCACAAGTTTATGGCTTCAGTAGTTCAGAAGTTATGGAATTAAAAAGGGACATCTGAGTAAAATTTTTAAAAAATCCAAACAATTTTTTTGTTTAAAATATTTATTAGGGTCTTAAAAATAACATACCAAAAGATAGAGTATTATAAAACCTACTTTACAAATTTTCGATTGGCTTAGATGTCCCCCCTTAATAAAATAAAGATATATTCCAGAGTAGAAGATATTCCAATAAAAACAAAAAAGGAAGCTAACTTCGGCCAGCCGAAGTTTATATACCCTTGCAGATCATTCCAATTCAATTTGAAAATTTAATGTTAAATTTAGGTTTGCAAACAACAACGAACAAAATTATAGCAGTTTACGTATTATATTGACATTAATTGATCGATCCTTACTATGGCAGCTATATAATATAGTCGTCCGATTTATGTTAAATTTAATTCGAAATTATAAAATAATAAAATAAAGTTATATTCCGGAGTAGAAAAAAATACAATAAAAATTAACAAAGCTATAATTTTGTTTCTATTAATTTCCGATCGTTCCTATGGGAGCTATATGATATACTCGTCCGATTTTTATATAATTTTTTTTGAAATTCAGGACAGTTGAAAAAATGATATTCCCAAGAGCAATAGTTAATATGTCAAAAAACACCGAAGATATCATTTTTTTTTCAATTATTTTTACGATTATTCCTATGGGAGCTATAAGATATAGTTGTCCGATCCGGCTGGTTCCGACTTATATACTACCTGCAATAGAAAGACGACTTTTGGTATAGTTTCATCTCGATAGCTTCAAAACTGAGGGACGAGTTTGCGTAGAAACGGACGGACGGACAGACAGACGGACATGGCTAGATCGACTCGTCTAGTCACGCTGATCAAGAATATATAAACTCACTGCGTTGCAAACTTCTGACTGAAAGGAAAAAACCGTTCTTGCATTTTAGCTAAAAGGGACCTTAGCGCATTTATGCTTTATAATTACAGTAATGCTAACACTACATAGATAAGTCTGGAGTTTCATGACAGGTCGCTACGTGTAGCACAGCATACTTAGCGTACGAAATTATGGACCTGATACCGGGTCGCAAACTGAGGAAACTCGTAAATGACTGCGAAGATTGTGGCACTGGCCTGCTGATCGGATGAGACGCAAATGCCCACCATAATTTGTGGGGCAGCAGCAACGCAAATGAGAGGGATGAAGTATTTTTTGAATACCTCCTTTCCACAAACCTACTTTTCTGCAATAGGGGAAAAGACCCCACTTTTGTAATTAAGGACAGGGAGGAGGTCATAGACCTAACCCTTATTTCAAACCAAATTTATGACCAGCTTTTAGGGTGGAGCGATTCTGGTGTTGATCTATGAACCCTGGATCTGTGAACTCAGCACCCCAAAATATAATCTGCTCGCAGCTCAAGGAGAAGGAAAAAACCGTTCTTGCATTTTAGCTACAAGGCACCTTAGTGCATTTGTGCTTTATAATTACAGCGATGCTGACACTACATCGATAAGTCTGGAGTTTCATGACAGGTCGCTACGTGTAGCACAGCATACTTAGCGTATGAAATTATGGACCCGATACCGGGTCGAAAACTGAGGAAACTCGTAAATGACTGCAAAGATTGTGGCACTGGCCTGCTGATCGGATGCGACGCAAATGCCCACCATAAGTTGTGGGGCAGCAGCAACGCAAATGAGAGGGATGAAGTATTTTTCTTTCCACAAACCTACTTCTCTGCAATAGGGGAAACGACCCCACTTTTGTAATTAAGGACAGGGAGGAGGTCATAGATCTAACCCTTATTTCAAACCAAATGTATGACCAGCTTGTGGGGTGGAGCGATTCTAAAGAACACTTCTTCTCAGATCATAAATATATTGACATAAAATATACTTATGTGCGCCCAATCCTGAACAAGTAACGTTCTCGAACCCCCGTAGAACTAACTGGCCAGCTTTTAAAAACAGACTGGCTAAAGCCGTACCAGCTCCTCCAGAGCAGATCCCTCCATCGGAGGAATATCTCAATTATCTTACGACAGCATTCACTGAAGCCTGTAACAGCGCATATAAATCATCCTGTCCAAGTCGAGAGGCAAATGGAAACCACCCTGGTGGAAACAAGAAATAGACAGGCTGAGTGTAGAATGTAGGAAACTCATCAACAGAGCAAAACGACAAAGTGGCGAACAAAACTGGTCCGAATATAAACACAGTCTAGCTCAATTCAAAAAGCTCATTAGGCAGGCAAAAAGAGAGGATTGGAGAAAATTCTGTTCGGGAATTGAATCCTCCTCGGAAGCTGCAAGATTACGAAAGGTACTCACAAAATCATCCTCGAATCTGGGCTATCTCAAGAGACAGGATGACTCGTGGACTTTTTCTAGTGAAGAAACACTAACTCTATTACTAGACACGCACTTTCCAGGAAACACCTCAGGTCCCCAAACAATAAGCCCACAATCACGCCACTCAGTTAAAGTATTGGATAGCATTATGACTGAGTCCAACATTAAATGAGCTAAAAATAGCTTCGCTCTCTATAAATCCCCAGGTCCCGACGGGATATTCCCGGCACAGTTGCAGCAAGGGGAAGATCTTGCTGTCCCTTGGCTTAAAGCCATTTTCACGAACATTACGGCGTTAGGCCACATTCCTGGCTAACGTCCAAAGTAGTTTTTATACCCAAGGCCGGCAAAGCCTCAAACACAACACCAAAGGATCTCAGGCCAATAAGCCTCTCCTCCTTCCTTCTAAAAACCTTGAAAAGATTGATAGGGTTACACCTGAGAACAACAATTAATCCCTCTCTACTATCTGAATCTCAGCATGCATACCGTAAAGGCAAATCCACAGAAACCGCACTTCACTCTGTCATATCCAGTATAGAAAAATCCCTGCAGAACAGGGAGTATACCCTAGCCGCCTTTTTGGATATAGAAGGAGCTTTCAATAACATCGACTCACGGGCAATAACCAATGCTATGCTCAGTTGGTGAGATTAGTCACACAGCTGCTACTGAGTAGAAAAGTGACCTCTTCACTGGGAGCATCTACTCTGTGCAGGAATGTCAGCAGAGGTACCCCTCAGGAGGGTACTCTCTCCGCTATTATGGACTCTAGCAGTAAACACTCTGCTACGCGACATAGAAGATGCAGGGTTCAAAATTATTGCTTATGCAGACGATGTTGTTGTTATGCTTAGGGGAAAGTTTCCGCAAAGCCTTTGTGACATCATGATAGTTAAACTAAGAAAACTGTCAAGATGGGCATCTGAAAGTGGGTTGAACGTAAATCCAAGTAAAACCGACCTTAATTTCTTCTGCAGGAAGTATAAGTTCCCAAAGCTATCTGCCCCAAAATTAAATAATTCCGTTCTACAGTTTAGCGACAGTGCAAAATACTTGGGGCTTGTACTAGACAAGGGACTGAACTGAAATCTCACTATAGCGGACAGAGTGCGAAAAGCTAACATTGCACTCTTCACTTGCAAAAAGACAGTAGGCCTCAAGTGGGGGATGTCCGCGTATGTAGTTAGCTAGCTATATAGCGCCATAGTAAGACCCATCCTCCTGTACAGGGTATCTATTTAGTGGCCAGCGCTGCTGTGCAGATCTAAGCTAAGGGCGCTAAACAAGGTGCAGAGAGTAGCTCAACTATGCATGATAGAAGCTCTTAGAACAACCTCTAGTGAAGCGTTCAACGCTATTACTAGCATATCCCCAATCCTACTGGTGGCAAAAGAAACTACCACCATCACAGCACGACGTCTGAGAGACGCAAGCTGCTGGACAGTCCAACAATACGGGCACTCATCCATTCTATCAGAAGGCGCAAACATGCAATCAACAGATTATTGCACACCCGTGGAACACACCACCACAACGTTCAAAACAGTCTTTCCCTCCAGGGAGGCTTGGGCGGCTAACCCCTTTGGACAAAACGACTGAATAAATTTCTTCACAGACGGCTCCAAACTCGACAACCGAGTTGGAGGAGGAGTCTTCTGTGAACAACTCAGTATCGTCTTCCGGACCATTGCAGCGTTTTTTAGGCAAAGCTTCACGCCATAAGCGAGGCTCTTAATTGCCAAAATATTGAGGGGAATGAAATAGCTGATGAATTGGCCAGACGCGGCACTACCACAGTTCTCCTTCAAGGCAAGGAGGACTTCCGTATGCCCCTAGCCACTTTTAAGCTCAGGGCAAGGGATGTTTTCAGATCCCTTGAACAAGAAATGTGCAACAGTACCACTCACTGTAACATTAGTCGCCTGACATGGCCAAAAGTTGACGCCAAACGCACAAAAAGGCTCTTCAGTCTACATCGCACTCAGTGCTCAGCTTTGGTTAAAGCAATTACAGGCCACTGGCTTTTAGGTGCCCACGAATCAGTAGAGCACTTCTTCTGCTCCTGTGCTGCCATAATCAGGCGTAGGAAGAAGTATTCACAATCTAGCTGAATTAGCAGCTGTCCCCCCGAAGGAAATAGCAGGTTTCATAGAGGAAACGGGCTGGAACTCTTTCTAATTTTCGTGGTTCACAACGGGCCAGCGATGGCCTAAGTGGGCTGACCTTGTGTCAGCCGCCGCGCTAACCTAACCTAACCTAACATTTGTTTACCCTTCAGTGGGTATAATGATTTCAGTCGGAAGTTTGCAACGCAGTGAAGGGGACGTTTCCGACCCTGTCGTGGAACGGATTAAAATAACGCTCGAAGTTTAGTAAATTTAATTGTAGCGCCTAGTATTTCAGTATTTTTTATCGATGTTGTAACTCGTTAGAGAAATTATGCTGTAAAGTTAGGTGAGGTCACATTTTTTGGTGAATTGTAAGCTGTAAATTTCCCCCTCATATTTATTCCGATTGGAGAGATCAAAGAGACTGGGAGGCAAGGCTTCGGTATGTAAAACTGATTGTTAAATAAGGTTTAATCTGATACATGTATTTTATATAGAATAAAACGTTTGCGTTTGGTAAAGGCAACTCCCAGAGAATCTTTTCGGTCGGCGTCATTTATTTTATTATACCCTTGAAGAGGGTATAATGATTTCAGTCAGAAGTTTGCAACGCAGTGAAGGAGACGTTTCCGACCCTATAAAGTATATATATTCTTGGTCAGCATGACTAGACGAGTCGATCTAGCCATGTCCGTCTGTCCGTCTGTCCGTCTGTCCGTCCGTCTGTCCGTCCGTTTCTACGGAAACTAGTCCCTCAGCTATCGAGCTGAAACTTTACCAAAAGTCGTCTTTCTGTTGCAGGTAGTATATAAGTCGGAGCCGGCCGGATCGGACAACTATATCTTATAGCTCCCATAGGAATAATCGGAAAAATAATTGAAAAAAAATTATAACTTTTGTGTTTTTTTACCATACATATTACCTTATGCTTTTGGAAATATCATTTTTTTAACTGTTCTGAATTTCGAATTAAATTTTAGAAAAATCGGACGACTATATCATATAGCTCCCATAGGAACGATCGGAAAACTAAAGGGAAATTAATAGGAACAAAATTATAGCTTTGTTAATTTTTATTGTATTCTCTTCTATTTTGGAATATAAGTTTATTTTTTTATTTTAGAATTTCGAATTAAATTTAACATAAATTGGATGACTATATTATATAGCTGCCATAGGAAGGATCGATCAATTAATGTCAATATAATACGTAAACTGCTATAATTTTGTTTGTTGTTGTTTGCAAATCTAAATTTAACATTTTTGTAATTTCAAATTGAATTGGAATGATCTGCAAGGGTATATAAACTTCGGCTGGCCGAAGCTAGCTTCCTTTCTTGTTCGCAGTCCTTGAAGTCGACTGCAAGACGCGGACAGCGTAAAGGCGGGGAGCCCAGAGAGATAAGCGGACAGCGATAAGGCGCAGGCAGCGCAGAGAAAGACGCGGACAGCGTAAAGGCGCAGGCAGCGCAGAGAAAGACGCAGGCATCATCGGAACGCGGTCAGCGTAATATTAGATAAAGTTCCTGGGCAGAATGTAGCATTCCTCCAGGCAAAGTAACCAGTTGAACGAGGAGCCGGTCACTCCTGTATCAACGAGTGCGGTTTAGACACCCAGAACTAGTGGCGCGGCAAATATGCCGGTGAAAAAGAAAGTAGCAGCTACTACGGCGCCGCTGATTCCTAGCCAGACCACTGCGATTGCGGTGACAGCTTCCCAGCCTAGAAGTTCTGTTACCACGGCTGGAGATACTGTACCAGGACAGATCCCGTCACCTCCAATGTCGGATCTCTTGGAGAGAATCGCATCGTTGGAGAATGAGCTGGAAAGTGTACGAGCTCGAAACAATGTGAGTGCTGGCGATTACATAATCGTTGGCGAAGGCGGCGTGAGTAACGCCGCAGGTTTCCCAACCATTGTGCATTTCAGTGCTTGGTTGACGGAGTAGGCAAACGTAGTGTGTACTATCGTGGACACCGAAGGGAAAGAACCGAAGCGTCGATTGCTGCACGCAAGCATCGACCATAATCAAGGCGATCAACAGGGTCGCACCAGAAGTTGTCCAATTTCTGGAGGACAACATGCAGTCAGGGATTGCAGGGAATTCAATGGAGCTTCGCCGTCGGACAGGTGGAGATTTGCGAGAACGCATCGATGCTGTACTTGCCTACAAAGTGGTCACATGACTAGATCCTGCAACTCGCAATTTAATGGATGCCGGCAGAGGCATTACAGCATGCTGCATCAGGCGGACAGCCAACGCAGAAGATCGCCGCAACATGGCAGAAATAGAAGGTGCAACGAGGGAAACCAGCAGTCAGCAGTTTCCAGGCGTACCCAGAATGGAAGAATTCCGCAGTCAGCGAATGCGCCCGTAGAGAGGAATTTAAACTCTGTCGACGCTGACGTATATTACAAGTCACACTGTACGAGGATGGTCGACGAGTGAATACGTACGGACTCCTGGATGAGGGATCGTCCGTAACGATGATCGACGACGAGCTAAGGAGAGTGTTCAGGGTGAGCGTCGACAACTAAATATTCAGTGGTTTGGAGGTAGAGCAACCAGACAGCCTACCAACGTCGTGAGTCTGCTAATCAGTGGATTGAGCAAGTATTCCGTTCCGGACCTGAGGTTGCCGATGCAGACCCTACACCAACGAGATGTTCAAGGCGTGCATAAGGTCGCGCGACTGCCGATGAGACCCCACAGCAACGTGGTGCCGAAATTGCTGATTGGGCCTGATCACGGACACTTGGGATTTCCACTACGAACGCGACGGTTTGCCAGACAGGGACCGTACGCGGCCGCAACCGAGCTGGAACCGTAAGTGGACAATAAAATTCGTCATCACGGATGTCTTGCCTTTTAACCGTGCCAATGGATGACACTGTTCAGAGGAGGGTGGAAGACTTCTTCGATATTTAGAACTTTGGCGTGAAGCTCGCCCTGCCAGTCACAGGTAGCGACGACGTGCGGGCACAAAGGATACTCGAAGACACGACGGCCTACGTTACCAGACAGGTTCTTTATGAAAGGACGACCACATTGTGCTGCTACCAAGCTATGAGAAGAAGATGAAGCGGAACGGTCACTTCGCGCAGGCTTACAGCAGGATCATAAAGGATTACTTGACTAAAGGATACGCTCGAAGATTAAAGCCTAACGAGGTCGGGACAGAAAGCGACAGGCTATGGTATTTGCTTCACTTTGGAGTCGAAAACCCGAATAAGCCAGGCAAAATTTGATTGGTGTTTGGCGCTTCAGCCAAAGCTGAAGGAATATCGCTAAACTCTGCCCTGGACAAAAGACCGCAACATTTTGAAACCCTTGCCAGCGGTAAGGAAATGTTCCACCAAGCTCTGATCCGACCCGAGGATAGACTTTCCCAACGCTTTCTGTGGAGAGGTGGCGACGACAACAGAGATCCTGATGTCTACGAGATCAACGTAATGACCTTCGGAGCAGCTTGCTCGTCAAGTGCTGCGCATTACGCGAAGACTGTGAATGCCAAACAGTTTGAGCATTTGGATTCGAGAGCAGTCAAGGCCATCATCGATTGTCATTATTTGGATAACAATGCGGACCGAGAGCGAAGCCATTAGCGTATCTACCCGAGTGAAAGAGATACATGCGAACACTGGATTTGAGTTATGTCAGTGTTTATCCAGTTCACCGGTTGTGGAGACAGCATTGGGTCCACCTGGACACGTAAAGCGCAGGCAGGCAGACACTGATTAATTCAAGCTTGGTCATGTCTACGTTAGATCCTCTGGGATTTCTTTGCTGTCTCATGATAGTGGCTGTAGCGAGAGGTCTGGGGGCAGAAAGTGCATTGGGATGAACCACTACCGGATGAGATCAACAGAGCCTTTGTGAAGTGGCATAAAAATATGGACGCCGTGGGAAAGTTCCGATGTCCTCTCCAAAATAAGCACGGACTGGTACAGGGAATAGAGTTGCACGTCTTCGTGGATGCGAGTCAATCAGCCTTTGCGGCAGTGGCCTACTTGAGGGTCACTTATGCGGATGACGACGTGCTAGTAAGCTTTGTATGTGCCAAAACAAAGTGCGCTCCGATGCGAACTATGCCAATCCCACGGCTAGAGCTGCAGGCAGCAGTTCTTGGAACGAGACTGATGGACGCTGTCAGGCTGGAGCACAGCGTGGCCATCAATGATATCGTTCTATGGACAGACTCCAAGACTGTGCTTCGATGGAAATCTTGGTCGAAATCTTGGAGTCGAAGACGGTGACCAATGGAGATGGGTGCCAACCGCTAACAAAGCGGCGGATGATGCAACGCGTTCGGACTAGACGGCTAGGCGGACAGGCGTTTCTAAGACAGCCAGCGGGCAGCTGGCCACAGCCTGAATTTGAAGTTGAACGAGATCTGGATATAAACGCCGTCGAGGAAGTCTCAAGTGAGTTTGCGTAGGTTGTTGCAAACGACTTTTGGGATTTTGACCCACTGCAAGTTATGAAGAATAGCTGTAATTTCATTTTCCCTTTCTACATATTTTGTTAACGCAAACACTTTTGTACCTATAAATACCGTTAAGTTTGTTGAATAAAATCAGTATTAATATAAGACTAAAACTGACTGTTACTCACTAACCAAACCTCCTATCCTAGTCCACCTATTTCCAAGTGCTAGTTGCGACGACTACAGGCAGAAAGTTCATGTGTCATCCAGGGATCTAAGCCGAGTACTAACAGCTGCCATAGGAAGGATCGATCAAATATTGTCAAAATAATAGAAAAACTGCTACAATTTTGCTTGTTGCAAGAAATAGTAAAAAGTAAATCTAAATTTAACATTTTCTAATTTGTAATTGAATAGGAATAATCTGCATGGGTATATAAACTTCGGCTAGCCTAAGTTAGTTAGGAGAGTTGCGGGATAGGTGGACAGGGAGAGCGAAGGGCAGTCAAAGCGAGCGAGATGTGCAAATATGGAGAAAACTGCTGCTCGACACTGCCTCCATTAAACGACCGTTTGGCGTGAACATTCCGCATCCGCGGTGGCATTTCCGTAGAGGATCGATATTTTGGCAGACTCGGCATTGATTGAATTTTATACCTCGGGAACGCCTGCCATACAAGGCGGTATATAGAACCCAATAGTCGGATGAAATATCGGTAGGAGATACTTCTTGTATATGGGCCGTTCTTATACAAACTAAACAGATTTTGCAAAAAAAAAAAATTTCACATTTTTGATTTGCCTGAAACTTTTTTTACTTTTTTTACAAGTACTGACCAAAAAAAAATTATTTTTTTAGTTCGAATTTTTTTAAGTTTTTCAAAAATTGTCAAATTCGAAAAAGTACCCTCTCATTGAAAATCTGTACCTCCGGTTATATGAATCCGAATGACTTTATGTCTTTTGCATTAATTTCTCTAAAACCTCTTCTTTCAAAAAAAAAAAAATTTAAAAAAAAATACATTTTAAATTTCTTAAAAATAAAAACAAATTAAGATTTTAAAAAATTGTTTAACCATTGCCCCCACAAAAAAAATAATTTTTTTTTATTTCAATATATGCGCCATATTGTTAGTTACAATCGGTTTTTGTAAAAAGTTGGATCCATTTTTAGTTTTTTTTTATATCAAAGTCTTTTTAACATGCCCACGATTATTTTCTATGAATCTCGCTCGCTCTTATTAGATGCTTACGGTTTTCATACATACGAGTCATTTAACAGTTTGTTGACCATATTTAACTAACAAATAGGAATTCTTTGCTTAAAATATTATTGAATTATTATTTTGTTTATTATTGAATTTTTTTTTAAGTTTTTTTTTTTAACATTAAAAAACAAATAACAATTTTTAACATTAAAAAAAATAGTTTGTTTAATAATAAAAAAATATTAACTTTTGTTAAAATAATGACCTAACCCTGTTGCACCACTTAAAAAATTATGAATATTTTATATGATGAAGATGACTGTAAAAAATTGGCGGTGTTTTCAGAACTGGTAAGTCTTGAACCCATTTTTGAAAATTTTGATCGCGATTTAAATTAACTTACAAGAATGGTAAAAATCCAAAGATTGGTTGACAATCTTGCAGGCTAGTTTAAAGATTTTTGACATCAAAAAAGATTTCCTTAGAACCACCGAAGGGAGGATATATGAAGTGATATGTTCTTAAGTTTCTGCAGATTACTCGTAAACCAGCGGGTCAAAAGATTTGAAAATTGGAATTCTTAATCATTAAGACTCTATTTTACAAACCTTATCCAAAATTTTTCAATATAGTCTGGGGCAGTTTTCTCAGGCTTGTTCACCTATGCCCTTTGATTTATATTTGTGTCACGTCTTTGTCCATTGAAAGACAGCTTATGCATAAAAAGAAGTGTATTCAGCATAAATACACCATACGTCAACATACACATACATAGTCGTCATTGTCTTTGATTTACCTCAATTAATTTTTTTCAAAGAAAGGATCTTATTACCGCGGCATGAGCTAAACGTAGGAGAATATAAAGTAAGGTAGGTCAGATACGAGCTAAGCTAGCGAGTGGAGTATATAAGTGAAAACAAGAGGGAACGCTATAGTCGAGTGCCTCGACTATCAAATACCCGTTACTCAGCTAAAGCAAGCAGTCTCAACGGGGCAAGCCAAGCAGCCGCTTCAAAGTGGCGTCATCTACCGGCCACTTCATAATTTGATTATAACTTTTTACTGAGTGGGACGATTTAAAAATTTTCTTCTACATTTCCGTAGGCATTAATAACCCAAACAAAATGGCGTTTACACTTTTGCTCTAGCTTTAAAACTGTGGGCGCCACAGCTTTTCGCGGTTTGTGGGCGTTAGGGGGGAGGGGGGTTTCCCACTTTGCTCTATCAATATATAGGAAAATTCCTTTTCTCGTTAATCTAGTTTCAAAACTGTGGGTGCCACAGTTTTTCGCGGTTTGTGGGCGTTAGAGGGGGCGTGGCACATCGGCGTGAAAAACTTGCGCTGCGTATTAACCCCTAGAATCTCCATGCCAAATCCCAATCTTCTAGCTTTTATAGTTTCCGAGATCTCAGCGTTACAAACCGGCTATGCCAGCCGCAAGGAAGGTCCAGCATGCTCCCAAATACAGGAGCAAGGCCACGTCATTCCACCTCCGAAAGTAGGCTGGAGAGGATGATGTCAGCCATAATTATACAAGGCAACGAACTAAAGGCAACACTCGCAACGCAGATCACAGAGATAAATCTCCAGGTGTGAGTCGCTGAAGTAAGCGAAGCAGAGGGATCCGGGAACTTAAAGGAGGCAATAGCTCCACTCCCCAACTAGCAAGGGGACAAGAACCACCAAGATACCCTGGACATGCTTCAGGGGATCCGCCTACTCCGAATGAACGACAGAGGGGAGAGACTACTAGTATGCACGAAGTTTCACAGCTAATTAATCGATCACCTGGGAACCAAAACGCCAGACTCGACAAGTGGAATCTCAAGTTTGATGGCACTGCCAGGGGTATGTCCGTAGAAAGTTTTCTGTTTCGGGTGGAAAGGATGAAGGATTTATACGGGTGCACGGAGGAACAGGTGTTCAGAGAGTTTCATGTGCTACTCACAGGCCCCGCCTTGAAGTGGTATTGGCAACTGTTAGAAGACAAAGCTGATGAGTACGACTTCAGCTACTTTTCGCTGACACGAGAGATGACCAGGGCGTTCTCAGCCTTGGAAAACGATTATGTTACCATCAAAGATCTGGTGGAGCGGTAACAGGGTTAATAATGAGAGTTTGGACGATTACATATCGGCAATGCACCATCTGCATTTTAAGATGCGAAGGAAAATTCCAAAATCAGACCTGGAGGAGATTTTGAAAGAAAATTTGAACTCCCAACTCGGAGCATTTATGTTGGCTTCTCCAATAGATTCGTTAGCAGAGTTCAAAAAGAAGGGAAGACTGTTGGAGAAGTGGATAAGAGATAAGAGAACACGCCCGCGACACGCCAACGAGATTTTCAACAAGTCGGAGGAAGACCGCGAATCAAAAGAGTACCAACTCGAGGCGTTCCAAAAAGACCGGCGATCACAGGGAGCGAATGCGGCAAAATGCAAACAAAAAAGTTTTTCGCAGGAGGGAACGGATTAGAAGCAGGAGGAGAGTGCTCATTTCCGTTTCACACATACTTGTGTTACACTTGCAACAAGCCGGCCGATTTCTATCGCCACCGCAACCAAGCAGAGGGGACAGGATGCCAAGCCCGGTTCCATGACACACAGTGTCATTACTGTGGCAAAAGTGACTCATATCACTCAATGCAGGCTCCTTCTTTATCAAAAAGTTTGACCAGGGACTCCGGGGAGCCCGGTCAGAAAAACGAGACCCAGAAGCAATAGAGAGAACGATCGCGAGCCCGGCGCAGATTTCAGCAGCGGAAGACGGAGTATGAGGCAGCTCGCGCACGAATCTTTAGCACGGACGATAAAAAACAAGACGAGAGACAGTACCGGAAAGACAAGAAGCTTCAACACCTACATCATTCTATGGATACCACACGAGAATTTAGGAAAAAATTAGTGGCTTCTATTGTCAACCTTAAAAACGACAACACTAGAGTAGACGGCGGGGAGATAGTCGCGTTTCTAGACACCGGAGCAAGCGCCAACTGCATTGGAAAAGGAGCGGAGGTGTTTTTGCGAGGGCGAGAACAGAAAGTGAAAAAGCTAACAAAGCAAAACGTCCAAACCGCTAGCGGGGGCAAAAGTGACTCATATCACTCAATGCAGGCTCCTTTTTTATCAAAAGGTTTGACCAGGGACTCCGGGGAGCCCGGTCAGAAAAACGAGACCCAGAAGCAATAGAGAGTACGATCGCAAGCCCGGCGCAGATTTCAGCAGCGGAAGACGGAGTATAAGGCAGCTCGCGCACGAATCTTTAGCACGGACGATAAAAAAGAAGACGAGAGACAGCACCGGAAAGACAAGAAGCTTCAACACCTACATCATTCTATGGATACCAGACGAGAATTTAGGAAAAAATTAGTGGCTTCTATTGTCAGCCTTAAAAACGACAACACTAGAGTAGACGGCGGGGAGATAGTCGCGTTACTACACCGGAGCAAGCGCCAACTGCATTGGAAAAGGAGCGGAGGTGTTTTTGCGAGGGCGAAAACAGAAAGTGAAAAAGCTAACAAAGCAAAACGTCCAAACCGCTAGCGGGGGAAAAACCCAGGTTACGGGCATGATTACCTTACCAGTAGAATGGGAAGAAGAAACGAAAGAACTAGAGTTCTTGATAGTGCCAGCGTTACAGCAATCGTTTTATTTTGGGATTGAGTTCTGGGAGGAGTTTGGGCTTCCTCTACCAGAACAACGCGACGTACGGGTAGCCGAGGTAGATCCAGTGGCACCCATAGAAGAAGACAAGCCTGCACTGCAGGAGACCGCCTACACTCCGCATAAACTCTCAACAGAACAGGAAACCATCTTAAACCAACTGATTTAGAAGAACATGTCATAGAAGTTAACCAGGAAAATCTGCCGATTAAGCAGAGGCACTATCCCATCTCGCCAGCAAAACCACAGCTGGTGTTTGCCGAACTGGATCAAATGATAAGTTTAGGAGTGATTGAGGAAAGTAACAGTAGCTGGAGCTCCCCAGTCACCTTGGTGCAGAAAGGCACGAAAAACCGTCTTTGCTTAGAAGCCCGCAAAGTAAATACCCGGACTATAACACACATTGAGTCGGCTGCAAGAAACATTATATTTCGGTAATCGATTTGAAAGACGCCTTCTGGGAAATACCCTTAGAAGCCAAGAGCAGGGAGAAAAAAGCGTTCACGGTGCCAGGTCGGCCGTTTTATCAGTTCACGGTTATGCGCACGCATACATGTCTGCAAAGTTGAATAAAGCTCAGCGGAACTATTCCATTACGGAACTGGAGTGTTATGCCGCAATTTTAAGTATGGTATGCCCTTTTAAGTAATCACGGATCATGCTAGTTTAAAGTGGCTCATGGGACAAAAAGATTTGTCAGGAAGACTGGCAAGGTGGAGTTTAAAATTTCAAGCCTTCGATTTCCAGATTGAGCACAGGAAAGGGGCACTGAACGTAGTCCCCGACACGCTCTCGAGAACACATATGAACGAGATAGCTACAGAAGATCCGGCAGAAATCCAAGTAGGCGGACGCCTAAGGCGGACGCATTCCAGTCAAAAGAGTACCAAGAGCTGGTTCTGGCAGTGGAGAGGCACGCAGAAAAGACACAAGACATTAAGGTGTCCGAAGGCTATGTGTACAATCGATTAGGCTTCCGGTCGGGAGAAGTGATTAGCGAAGACCGAGCTTGGAAACTGTGGGTTCCGGTAGAGCTTAGGCAGGATATCGCCTTTCAAGCTCATCACGCCAAGACGGCAGGAGTCGTCAGCTTTTTGGAGAAGTCAATTTTTTATCAGTTTGGAGTGCCAGAGTTTATACACTCCGATAACGGCAAGCAGTTCGTCGCTAAGGTATTCGCAGAACTGCTCGAGCAATATGGAATTCGACACATACGAACTGGTTTCTATGCTCCGCAAGCTAATGCAGCTGAGAGGGTAAACCGATCCATATTGCAAATGCTCCGGGCATCGACTGAGAAAGACCAGCGGAATTAACTCTCCCAACACCATACTATGCGATGTTTGGGACACGGATGGTCACACACGCAAGTGCGTATGCGATAGTGCGATCAGGTAGTGTGCTTAGCGGACAAGATGGAGTTAACACGAGATCGAGTGAATATAGGTTTAACCCGAGCACACGAGAAAGCAGAAAGGACATATAATACCCGCAGCAGAGAAGTTGAGTTTGCAGTGGGACAGGTGGTATACCGAAAAAACTATCGGCAAAGTAACCGAGCAGAAGGATATAATGCAAAGTTAGGGCCAAACCGGGTTCGGTGTGTCATACTTAAACGACAAGGGATGTATGAATTAGGAATGTGTATTCGTTTCATCAATACATATTGATTGACCAAATGGGAAACCCCCCCTCCTCCCTAACGCCCACAAACCGCAAAAAGATGTGGCGCCCAAAGTTATAAAGCTAGAGCAAAAACGCCATTTTGTTTGGTTTATTAATGCCTACCGAAATGTAGAAGACATTTTTTAAATCGGCCCACTCAGTAAAAAGTTATAAACAAATAATGAAATGTCCGGTAGATAGCGCCACTTTTAAGCGGCTGCTTGGTTTGCCCTGCTTGAGACTGCTTGCCTTAGCTGAGTATCGGGTATTTGATAGTTGAGGCATTCAACTATAGCGTTCTCTCTTGTTTTACATACATATATGTACATGCCGACTTGTCGATGTGTGTGTCGTTTCGTTTTTACATGTAATTTTGACCACTGAAAACACTAGATATAGATAATCCGTTCTGGTATCCAAATTGTCAAATTTTGATCAGGTGTTTCTAAACCAGAAAAAAAACTTTGGCCGCCTCTCTTGCGCTTCAAATGACTCTCTCTGCTCTTTACTCTCTCGCTCTGCTTCTGCTGACGTTGTTTTTGTGAGGGCTGTGTTCGGAATTCGTTCGTGAGTGCTGCGAACTGCCGAAGCATGCAAAAAAGAAAAACAACGTGCTGCCAAAAAGGCCCCCCGCAACCCCCGCAATCTTACAAAGAGAATTATATAAAATCAACCATGAGTCAAAAAAAAATACCTTATTGATTGTATGGCATAGCTCCACACTTTGAACCAAAAACGGATCCGATCGCATAATCGGTGCGGAAAAATTAATTAAGAGCCCCAACCGGAAGCCACAAATAAAGCTTAAAATAAAATTATCAACTTGTTTGGTTGAAAACTGTGGAAATGGTTAATCAACTGTGGAAATTTTAATCAAGCAATTTAGCATTTTTCGAAACACCTGGGAGTCCTTAGGAGACGAATTTTAAAATATCCTTTCTTAGTGGACACCTCCTCTAACACACGATTCAAACCCAATTTTTTCCAGAGTTTTAGGTCTTATGGTATTGGCTGGGGGAACATGACGCAAGTCGACTTTAACTTCTTTATAATAATACTCGATTACCTCTTAGGAATATAATTTTTACGACTATAACATACAGGTGCCATAGGAGCGATCGAAAAGTTGATGAGAGATTAGTAGAGAATAGGAAAAGGATTTATTATAGAGAAGAAGGCATTAAACTCTCTTAAGATAGATTAGTATTGTATATGTATACACGTTACTCGTATAGTAAAAGTGTATATGGGTCATTCCATGTCAAACGTGATAGGCAAGTTGGGTTCAAATCCCAGCAAAAATTGAAATTTTCGTTTTCGATAGAGGATTGAAATATAAAGGAAAGAAGGATAAAAGTGTCTTTTAATAAACACAAAAAGGCACTAAAAACACTTCGACCTTGAGCCGGCTAAAACCCACCAACTACTATTTATATATCGTATCGATAGTTACGGTTAATTATTACCTACCAGCTTGTCCATGGAATATCTTCCGGAAATGGGCTGCGCTTTGCTTTCTGCCTTGGACCAACGCTGTGGCAGATTGAGATCATCTTGGGCCAACTTTAGCTTCACTGCCAGTTTGGCATGCTGATCTATCAGGGTAGCCTTTTCCCGGCCCAGCGTTGCTGACTTTTGCTTGTCTGGTGTTTTGCTACGGGACAAAAAGTTCCAACGCTTCTTGCGTTTTGAGTCCTTGCTGGCCGCCGACGAGGAAGTGGTGTCCAGGGTCGAACCATACACTGAGGAGTTGGAAGCAGATGTGTTGGCAGAAAGATTTATGGCACTGAACTGTTGTTGCAGTAATTCTCCGGAAGGCGTGATCACATCGACCGTCGACGAATTGTTTAAACTAACTGTAGAACGATGTTGCCGTGGCGGAGGTGCGGTTTCTATATCTAGAGCGGCACTGGTGGCTCTAATTGAGTGCTTTGGAGTCTGCGGCTCCAGGAATAGTAGCTCCGTGCTTGCTGCGCGGTCCACCCCATAATTCTTTATGTTCCCGTCTTCAACTAGATTGTTGGAACTGCCATTCCGAGCAGCCGGAACAGGAACAACACTATGAGCTGACTGCATTGACGAGGCTCTTTGAAGCATGACCTCGGAATGTGGAGCTCCTCTGCTGCCATTAGAGGCTCGCTGTGTTAGGGGGACATTTTCATAGATTGGTTCGATGGACCCATTTATCAAGCTTTTCTGAATTGGAGCGGGCGTACTAGATTTATGAGAAGAAGTAACAGCTGGCGGTGGTAACGGACTGCTAGTTGGAGGTGGTACAGGACTACGGTAGCCACTCGGCGGCAGGGTAGGTGAACTGGAATATGAATATCAATTAATGTTGTTAAATGAAAACTGTAACTCGCTCATCGGCATGATAAACTTGGTCTGAGTATGAAGCAAAAGTATAGTTTCAGAGATCTCAGCGTTTACACGGACAGACATACAGACAGACGGGCATGCCTAGAACGACTCGGCTAGTGTTCCTAATGAAGAATATATATGGGCCGTTCTTTTACAAACCGAACAGATTTGGCCAAAAAAAAAATTTCACATTTTTGATTTGCCTGAAACTTTTTTACACGTACTATTCGGAAAATAAGTTAACACGTGTATCAGGATTTGAACGAAAAAAAATTTTTTTTTTAGTTAGAATTTTTTTAAGGTTGCCAAAAATCGTCAAATTTGGAAAAGTACCCTCTCCTTAAAAATCTGTATCTCCGGTTATATGAATACGATTGACTTCATGTCTTTTTCATTAATTCCTCTAAAACCTCTTCCTTCAAAAAAAAATTTCTAAAAATAAATTAGTTTTTAATTTCTTAAAAATAAAAACAAATTAAAATTTTTTTAAGAATTGCCCCCACAATAAAAATAGTTTTTTTTTATTTTAATATATGCGCCATAGTGTTAGTTACAATCGGTTTTTGTAAAAAGTTGGAGCCATTTTTAGTTTTTTAAATATCGAAAGTTCTCGCCTTTCTTCTATGAACGCCCGCCAAAGCATGTTGTGCATCTCGCTCGCTCTTATTACATGCTTATGGTTTTCATGCTTACTGTTCATTTAATCATATCTGACTAACAAATAGGAATTCTTTGCTTAAAATATTATTGAATTATTTAAAATAAGTTAAAACGAACTAAAATTAATAAAATTAACATAAATAGTTTTTTTAAGTTTGGCGTACTTTTGGTGTGAGTTTTATTTATTTTTAAAAGTGTCCCAACTTACAGACCTTTTTTTCAAAATGCCGTTTTTGGACACTTTTAAAAAAAATAATTTTTTAATTTTCCCTGGGGAAAAAAAATGTTTTGTTTGTTTTATTTTACAGCTAAAAGACTAAGCTTTCGATCGGTATCTAACACGTGAAGCTTCATAAGGGAATTCAAATGGGAGACTAAAAACAATAGGTGTACCAACCTACAGACCTCTTTATGGGGTCGGAAACGCTTCCGAATTCTTTTCCTTTTTACCCTACGAGCAACGGGTATTCAAATAAAATCATTACTAGTTTACAGCTAAAATACACCAAGACGGATGATGGTAGTTTGTGTGTGTGTCTCTGTGTTTTTTTTTTAATTCAACGGTAATTTAGTACAAGATACTTTTACATATACATATACAGGGGGGTGGGGGGAATTGCTGGGCTTGCGGTACTGCCATGAAGCATTGCTTCGCAAGACCAGCTGCTCTTTTTTGACGACCAGGTTTTAGGACTGTCCGTTGCGTATGCGTTCTAGACGCCTCAGCTCACGCGTAATTTCCGTCGCCAGTAGGCAAACCGCTGTCCATTTGGCCTGGCTTTCTAGCATGCCTGGTACCAAGTTTTCGGCCGTGATCCGGGATTCCAGGACCTCTTCCGCTTTCCCTCGTGCTTCTCCAAACCTGACGCAAGATGTCAGCACATGGTCAGCACTCTCCGGAACTCTACAAACGTCACACAAGGGGCTTGCTTCTTTGCCGAAACGGCAGAGGTACTCCGTGAAGCAGCCGTGTCCGCTAAGCACTTGTGTTAGCTCGAAGGTCAGCTCCCCATGTTTACGGTTGAACCACTCCGCAATGCTTGGGATGAGACGGTGCGTCCAGCGGCCAGTTGTTGCCGCGTTCCACCTCTGTTGCCAGCTTTCGAGGGCTTTGGTTCTGGCTCTAAGTTTCGCCAGGCTGCGGTCCGGTAGTGAGTTTGCTGCCTTTCTCGCTTCGAAGTTCTCCTTGGCTTCAATCGCTGCGAGCTCCACGGGAATTATGCCACTGATCACCAGTATGGCCTCTGTGGAGACCGTTCGGAAGGCTGAACTTACTCGTAGTGCCCCCAGCCTGTAGTCTCGGTTTATACCACTCAGGTAGCTTTCTTTACATTCTTGGGCCCAGATTGGGCCCTTCTTTGTAGTGGCTGCGAGTTGAGATTCTCGGCGCGGATCTTTGCATGTTGAGAGTGGTAATAATGGCTCTATGGTCGCTCTCGGTGTAGGCTTCGCTGATTTCCCATGTTGCCGACGCTGCCAAGCGTGTGCTTAGGAATGTGAGGTCGATTATCGACTGTCCTCCTGCTCTACTAAATGTGGGGTTTGACCCGGCGTTCAAAAGAAGTAAATCTAGTGAGGCGAATGCCTCTACCACTATTTTTCCTCTGGCGTTTGTGTACGCTGACCCCCATTCGGTGGCCCATGCATTGAAATCACCAGCGACCATCGCAGGCGAGTGTAGGCTGGCATCGATGACCAGGTTGTCGATTGCCTCGCTGAAGTCCTTGAGAGACCAGCTAGGGGGCAGGTAGCAGCTATAGACCCACAGGTCATTTAGCTTGGTCCTGACGTAACCTTTTGCAGCCTTTACACCACTAAAATGTCTGGTATTTTGGCCACACGACCAGATAGCAGCCTTCTCTGTTGTATCCGCGACCCACGTGTTTGATCTAATAGTCCTATAAGGTTCGCTGAGGATTGCCACATCTATCCTGAGCTCTGCGATCGTTTGGGTGAGAAGATCCTGGGCCACCCGACAATGATAAACCTTAGCATTGGATTTTCTTGACAGCCTCAATGTACGCCGGGCATTTAAAGCTACCAGACGGGTGATTCGTTGGGAGATCCTTCTTTTGGGCACAGAGTATGCAGTGCGGGTCCCTGCTGCAGTTTCTGGCCTCGTGGTCTTTCTCACCGCATTTGAAGCAGGCTCCTCTCAGGTCTTTGGCTGCTGTGCAGTTTGGGGATATGTGACCAAACTCAAGGCATTTGTAGCATCTCATAGGCGAAAGTATGGCTTTGATTCGGCAAATAACCCATCCGATTCGTAGTTTGCCCATGGTTAACAGCACGTTAGCTGTCGTTGTTGGCAGCGTCAGTGTCGCTATCTGGCAGCCGCCTCTAGTGGCTCTGAGGGACCTGATTGAGTCCACTGCGACTGGTGTACCTCCAGTTTCCTTGTTTATCGCCTCCGCTATTTCTTCTTTGGTTGTTACCTCGTCGAGGTTCAGAATCTCGAGCCTTGTCTGCTCTGTCAGGGCCCTCACCGTGGCTTTGGCTCCGAGGGCTTTACCGACTGCCGTTTTTACCTCCTCTGCGCTGTGGCCAGGGGCTTTCTTCAGCCGCAACAGTAGGTCTCTATTAGCCGTCTTACGGATTGTTTGCACATCTCCGCTGACGTGGCTCAGGGATGCATCTCCTTTTACCGCTTTTAAAAGCTCAGCGTACGTCAGGTTTCCAGCGCTAGCCACCACTATGGCATCCGTCCTTGTCCTGTTCTGGCCCAGTTTTTTTCCCCTTTCCAGCGGGGTTCGGTTCATTTCTCTTGCGAGGTTCGGCTTCTGGTTCCAGCCTACTTGTTAGTCTCCCATTAAACC